>VXBU01000910.1:218715-319507 GCA_013400315.1 Bombycilla garrulus
CAGGGAAGTCTCCGGCAATGATATTTGTTAAGTTTTCAGTTTTTTAAAGAACTGTGAAAGTTTGAGATGGTTGTGGTTCTCAAAATCACAAGAACATGGAGAGGCAAAATCCTAAGGTTCAGATTGTGTCCTGAATTGGCTGGAAATGAGGTGATTCAGTACTCTCTGTGCTAATAAACCCAACATTGGCATTTAACTCCTGCAACAGGGGCTAAGGCTGGCAGTGTGAGAAAGCTTACATGCAGACCTCTGCAGGGAGTCTCAGCCCTTGGAGTTTTAAGCTTACAGGAGGAACACAGATATATAAAAGCTTTTTCAAGAGTGAAGAATGAGCCATTTATTAATTGAATTTTTGGGAGCCATCCAGGAAGGCTGAATAAATGTATGGCATAGTAAAAATAGCTTTTTCATGGGATACTTGAAGCCAAAGAGTCATGAGAGGTAATCTGGGACTAGAAACATAGCAACTGACTATCTGCTTATTAATAAGGAGATCTGGCACTTTCTGACAGCAGTTTTGTAGACATTCAGCTCTTCAAAGGACTTACTAAGTTGAAAGTCTTTATCCCCCTTATGTCTGTCAAACATGCACATGATTCACCTGTCACAGGGAGACGCAGGTGCCCAGAGCTGAACAAAGGAAAAGATAATTATAAGAATCCACAGAAAAACTTCAATGAGTGACCCATTTCATGCCTTCCATCAAAGGCTGTGTCCAGAACACTCCCCCACCAGGCCGGGGCCAAATCTCCAAATCTCAGAGGGTAAATGCCCAGCTGTTCTACACACAGCTTTGGTACTAAATGTCTGATAAAAAACATTACGGAAAGTTTCCATCTTGCTCTCTCAGCTTCTACATTCTCCATTTTTCCTACATGAAAATGCTTCTGACACTCTCAGAGAAGTCAGTTTTCTCTTGACAGCTTAATAATTAAATATGTACTGTAAACTTCCCAACAAAGGAAGCTGGCAAAACTGTCCAATTTTCTGAGAGCTGCAGTTTCAATTTGCAGTTTTTGTAACTACAGACCAGAGATTGGATTCTAATACAAGAACCCATTAAAATATCCAAAGGCAAAATAACTACTCTGGGAGGAGAGGTCTTCCAAACTACCTGTAGGCAGTGACAGCTCAATAATATTTGATTCATCCCCTAAAGCATATTTGTCAAGAAGAAAAATCTCTGATAATATTTCCAAGAGAAGTGGACATGAAGGATGACCTTCATAAATAAAGGCAGTCAGACCCCCAGCAGGTACAATATATACATACAATATGGCTCTGTCTGTCTCTTTCTACCTGCTAAAAGAGAATAGAAGAAGAACGAGGAGAACCTTCTACATGATGTGGTGATGACTTTGGAACCTCAACCTCTTTTGCTGATTCTGAATTCAAATGTTCAAACTAAATCTTTTTATTTTCTTTTCTGTTTCTCACTCCTTTATATAAACCAGATAGAAAATACAGCAACTGAAAAAGGTCTGCAAAAATTAAACCAGTACACTAAAGGCAATCAATCCTTCCTGAAAGCAATGGAGTAATACGACAGAAACATCTAATACTGTAAGAACAACTTGGGGCTGTATTCCATCCCTCCAGTCCTTAGAGTTAGAAACTGTTCAACTTTCAGAATAATTTAGAGCAGCCCCTGAAACCTTTAAAGCTCTCTGACATCCAGCCTGTTCTCTGACAGCCGCACCAGCAGGACCACTGACATTTTGTGACACTCTTGTCCACGATGTGCTTCTAGCACATCTCCTCCCCTGAGGCATCTAGGAGGGATCAAGGCAGTCTGCCATCTTAGCTCCTCATTGACCTTAGACTTCATGGAAAAAGGGAAATCCTCAGTTCTCCATTTGGGGAATAGAAGAGCAAGAAGGGCAGGACAAAATGTAGCTGAGGCACAGCTTATATACGACCAGCACCAGAATAGAGGGAAATTAGTTGGTGGTGTTAGTATGCAGCCAAACATAGCTTATCTCATCAAAAGAGGCAGTAAAAAGTCAAGACCTTCATGCCTGAAAACTCATGTTATCCAGATTTTCCAGAAAGCCTTTAGATCATCTCCATTTCCTACTTTTCAGACTGAACACTTAAGTTGTAGGCATTAAATTAATTTGTCCAGAGTGTATCACTGGTAATCCTTCATCATATTTAATTTTCAGGATGGCTGGTTTTTTTCTCTTTTTTCCCACACTGAGTAAAAGAAACTATATCAATAATAATACACAATACAAGAAACATTTTGTTCTTCTCTTAGTCAGTAGTATGCAGCCAGACCTATTTATTACATAAATCAATCTATTGTTTGTGGGGTATTGTCCTGAAGCATGGTCCACCTACAGCAAGCAATGACACTGCCATCAAACCTCCTCTTTTTTTTTTTTTCCCCTCAAACTTCCTTCATTTCTCAGTTGTCACTAATCATTTTTAAACATTCATGTGCACCGTGATTATACTGTGGTTACAAAGGATGGCAATTTCCCTACTAAATCTAAAAGTCTTTACTGAGGTCTCAGGAATCTTTCTGTCTCTCTCTGTTGTCAATAGCAAAGGACAAACACACTTACAGGGTGATTCTTCAACCCTTCCAAGAAGCAGACAAAATGCTGTTTCCTAGATATGAAACTATCCAGAAGACCCTTCACACAAAGAGATTATCAGTTATTCTGTATTACCATGGCAAGAATAAGAAGGACCTCAAGTTCTGCAAGTGTGTGTTCTGGGTGTGGTTCTACTCCTCCACCAATTCATCTACAACCACAATGGTGGAGCACAGAGTTTATTAAATTCACAGAGGATGATTGTTTCATTGTAGCACCTCCTACAGGCAGAGTGCCCAGACCGGGAGGAGGTGTGGAGCCATCTTTGTTCCCCATGGGGGGTGGGGGAACCTGGGCATTCTTTCCCAACTTGGAAATGTTCTGAACCAAGACTCTTCATTGGACTCCCTGGACATCACCGCACCCCTGGAGCTACCTGGATTGGATGAGTGCCAGAGCCCCATCTAAGCCATAAAAAGCACTGGCTGAGGGGAACCTCGTGGCATTTCAGGGGTGTTGTAGCAGAGGCATAGACCTCCGGTCTCTGGCACAGCTTTTTCTATTTAGAGAGTTTGTTATTTTAGAAGTTAATAAACTTTTTTGTTTCCAACACCACCCGAGGTGTCTCCGCTCATTTTAAGCCGATGGGTATTTGTAAGACAAAACCCAAACAGGGATGGGAGCTCCGAGAGCTCATAACACCTGGCTCAAGGAGAAATCCCATCAGATGATGACTTTTGAGTGTCAGGGCATGAATAGTACGTACCTTAAAGGACACCTTCATAATTTTAAAATATTAATTAGAAAAACATGAAAAAAAAATCAACACAGCCAAACATAAATTGTTGCAGGCAGCTAGAAATTATCAGTTAGACTTAGCAAAAAGGATTGCAAGATGATAGAGAAGATAGATTAGATTATATATTGACATCTTCTTTTCCTCTATGCACTGTTGTCTGGAGGAGCATTAATGGCTAAAAACTACATCTATGTAAAGTGTTTAGTATACTAATATCTGCACTTTATGTACATAATATTTAGAGAAAGAGAGAAATAATAAATAATTCACTATGTATTCACTCTCTGTCAATAAACTCTTCTCCTCACATGCCTGATCACTTATATTGAAAGCAGAAAATCCTCAGTTTAGCACACCAGACATTCAAGGGCATATAATTTCTTACCTTAATGCAGAGTATAGAACAGAAGATAGGACAAATATTTCAGTGGTGTCCCTATTCTTTCTTAAGCTAAATTAATTTCAGAACCTGCGCTTGAAACATAGGACTTATCTTGGTGTCTGATAGCTACAAAGTGCCCCAGACAAAACACCACAAATACAGAAGATGTG
Source organism: Bombycilla garrulus (assembly GCA_013400315.1). NCBI lineage: Eukaryota > Metazoa > Chordata > Aves > Passeriformes > Bombycillidae > Bombycilla > Bombycilla garrulus. The sequence goes on from VXBU01000910.1 coordinate 222,610, forward strand.
GGATAATGGTTACAATCCATGCCAGGAAGAGGAAGGATTGCATTACACCTGGGAAAGAGAGAGTCTAAGTAAACTTGCAAGGGACTTGAGCTCTCCTGGGAGTAAACAGTTCTGCACTGTTTGTGATAGTACTAAAACTCAATACAAAATTAAGGTGAAGGAACAAGGATAAAGAGTGCAATATTTACTGAAAATATTTCGTTGGTAAGTCATATCCAGTACATAAAATCACAAGATGACTTGCAAAAGTGATAAATTGTTCCTAAAGACAAAGTAACAGAATGAAGAATGAAAAAAATGAAAACTGCATCATATGTTGTTCTCAGTCTTTCTCTCTGCAGTGCTAAGCAGTATTTAGCTGTACTTTGTCAGAGTTCTGTTTCCTGGACTTCACTCCTCCATGTGCCAAAGAATCAGAGGGGGATTCTCTGCACTGAGTCCCTTCTGACAACCTCTTCTCTCAAGTTAATCTAAAAGTGAAGGTATGGAAAAATGTCTTATTATGCAGCAGCAGTCAGCTTTTTGTCCTAGGAGGTTTTTCTCTAAATTACCAATCATTTTAGTGTCTGGAAATCACTAGTTTTCGTCTCCTAACTGACTTGTTAGCACACACTTTCTCCTAAATCGGAATGAAGACTAATGACAACTTAAATGCCAGAAATAGTCTGGGAGGCTAAATTAAGTTCATGCTTTCATCCAAACGCAAGAAGAAATTTGTGATTTCAGATGAAACTCATGAGTTGCACGCGTATAAGTCCCTGGAAATAGCACAGATTCCAGTTAATACCTACTACCAAATTTTGCACTGATTTACACCATCTGCCACCATACTAGAGTCCCTCACTAAAATCTGTGGAAGATTTGGTTCATTACACAGTTTCATTTATTTGGTATCATATACTGCAAAGGAACAGAAAAAACTTCATGTTATAAAAACCTCTAATCCATCCTCATAACAGCAAGGTCTAAACATTTTCTTTTATTTGTGCTGACAGAATTGTCATTACACAGACAATCATTAAGAGTTATTCTTTTCACCCATTATCTTTTGAATTGATTGTTTCCATTTGCACCTTAAACATTTAAGAACTTCTTAGTAGCTATTTTTTTCTAGCTTGAGACTCTATTGTCAGACACATTGTGTTATATAAAAGGGATGTTAGAGACTTTGTCCTCATTTTTTATATGAACATACTGTTGATTTTTCATTGCTGAAAAACACTTTGAAACATTGTGATGATTCATAGTAGCAAACATTCATTGCAAAAATTTTTGTCCTTTTGTGCCAACAAACTTGCAGTGATAACAGCAGATAGCAGGTGCTGCAGTTTTAGTGGATGTTGAGATGTGCGATTCAGTTTAACTGGGTACTTTATCCACTGGTATCCTACTCTTTCACTGCTCTGCCATTGTCCCTCCAGCAGCACCCTGCAAAACAATTTTGTCAACTGTAGAGATCAAACTATCTGTTTCAATTCCCCCTAAGAAAACAGGGCAAATAAGCACCAATCTCTTTTCCTCCTGCTGTCTTTCCAGAAGACTCTGAATATGTAGCACTTTCTGCTAATGCACTGAATTATCTTCTGTGTAATTTCAACATTATGTTGTCAATTCAGAATGTTAGTGCTGATTGTGAGCCAAGACCAACAATTTCAGATTTTAAAAAGATTTTGTGCTTTTCAGCTGTGGTGAACTTCATCTTCTGTCTCTTTTGTAGCTTCTGGTGGGATCTTATATCATGGTGAATAATATTTAGACCACCTACAAAGGTCTCAAAAAAATCTACAAAATCAAGATTATTTATAGTAGTTCAGTCCCTTCTCTTCAGAATCCAAAGATTTTGTCTTCACACAGAAACAAGACAGTCAAAGGTAGATTTCATACCCAAACCTCCTATTAAAAGCTTCATTTGTTCTGTAGTTACGCACTGAGTACACAGTCAAGCAGTGACAAAGTACGGATTAACAGTGTCCTGGATCACTTGCAGCTCTCATGCACACAGTTTAGGAGACACCTAGTCCAAACATAGATCTAGAGCTGATCAGGACATGGAAAAGAGCGAAATTTAGTCTGATGGAGATGACAGAATCTATAATACATCAACCTTTAAATAATAAACCATAGCAAAAGAAGTCTTCTTCCTCATTTCACACATGCAGGATCACAAGCTGATACTAGAGGAAGGCAACCCAATCATTTGAAGACATTGTTTGATCATTATCATTGGAATTGTTTATGCATACAAAATATAAGCCAGAGAGTCAGAGGTAACTGTTTCCTACAACAATGGTGATTTCAGGTAAGATGAAGAATGTTTAACAGCCATTTCACCCAGACATTTCTAGGTACAGAATTTCACTGAACATGCCTAAAAACAGAAAGGGCATTCAAAGAAAAAAGAAAAATAATTCTAACTGAAAAAAAACCTTATTTTAGGTAAGTCTTCATAGAAGATAAAGATCTATGCTTCAAAGAAGACCCATCCCTTACAGAAGATGATTGAAGACCAAGGCTTGTGAACATCTTCCAAATGGAGGCAATTCCCTTTTGGGATACCCATCTTGAAAAGCTAGTACATTTGGTTACTTCAAAAATACTTCTAGTTCAACCAAAACGAGTGATTTGGGTGATATAGCCATATCACCCTTCCCTTTGAAAGCACAGCTGTGTTTTGAACACTAATATTTTTGGGTTTACATTTTAATTTATGGTGACTCTGAGCCAAGGAACAGTTGAGGCAAAGAAGGATAAATACAAGTGAAAAGTTTAATGAACTATAAAAAAGATATAAAACTTCATTTCTGTCATGGCTCAGAACAGGTTTCAGAAAGAAAACTGAAGGGTTTTGCTTTCGACAGCTTCACTTATTTTGAAAACAGTAATAATGAGAGAAGCCAACAAACATTAAGATGACACGAATGATCATTTTGACTAGTCTTGGGAAATGTGAGATCAAAAATAATTCAAAGGTTTTTGTAGATTTTTATATTCTATTATGTCTTCCCATCCACTTAGTCCCATTAATATCCTTCTAGTCTCCAAGATTTCTGAAACTGTCAGCTATAAGCCAGCGTGCTGTAAAAGGCCTTCATTTGTATCCTTGGCTTTGACACTGTACCCCGTCTGCCTCCCATTCCTGTGATGAACACCTGCACTGACATTCCTTCTCAGCAAATAGATTTTGTTACAAATGATCCCATTATTGATTTTGTAGTAAGTTGAGTAAATCCTATGTCTCAAATATGGTATGGTGGTTGTGTTTCACAGCTCTCGGTACCTTATTGGCATTCAAGTTGTGCTAACCCCCACTAAAATCATTCTGTTGTGGCATGAAGCACAAATACATTTTACTGCTACACTTGCTGCAGTGCTGCCAATTATTTTAATGCTGCCATATGAGAAATAAATGAATGCTAAGATGTTTCTTTCAGCAGCTGATTTTTAAGCAAAATCATTCTCTGCATTCTTTGCGGAATGTGCTTTGATCATGACAAACTCTGGATCACAGAATCTAGCCAACTTCTTGTGAGGCAAGCCTGCCTTTTACAGACAGACACAACATAGATGCCTCTTTTTTACTATTTCAAGTAAATGTGACTTAATACATTAATACATTAAAATTAGCAATGCCTGCAGCAGCAGATTGCAAAACAGATTTCATCACATTTTAACCACTACTGCCCTCTTTGTAAATAAAGACCATTAGAAATAACAACAAAGGTTTGTTTTGTTTTTTTTTAAATCACACACTAAAAAATTAAACATCCTTTCTCTGCCCCTCCCTCGTTCCACCAAATGATTTCTTGCTGGTCCCAAAGGGTGCTTGCATTTGAATGACAGATCCTCAGTCTGTCACATGCCACTAATTCCTGTGTTCCATAGTAATGAGGCCTGTCACATTACCATTTGCTGATAAAATGCTAAACAATATTGACAGGAAATCTAAGGAAATTTGGAGGTCCAGAGGTTAGAAAACCTCTCCATGCACCCTTTGAATCTCAGAGATCAATCAGACATTTTTAAAGTTACTAAATGTAGTGAAATATATTTTAGCTTTCCTAAATATGTAGAAGGACACAGCTTCCAGACAGATGATCCAATGTGCACTTTTCCCTGCCTGTGGTGGAGGTGCTGGAACTAGATGATATTTAAGGTCTCTTTCAACCCAAATCATCTTATGTTTCCATGATTTGAGAGCACTTATTTCTCCCCATTCCTGTAAGGGAGCCTGGGACCCAGAAAACGTGCTGAATCAACTCACTTGGGCTCTGCTGATGTGTGCCACCATCCCAAGATCAGTGTCTGAGCACCAGCCCTGCTACCTGCTCTCTGTGCATTCTGTCACACAGAAAAGGACAATCATGGAGGCATTGACATCAAATATGACATTAACCCTCAGCAGCTGAACTCTTGAATATCTACCCACAGCTCCTGATTGAAACTACATGGGATTTAAAGATACCACTTACTTATGCGTAGATAACTCAAAACAGAAGAGATTTTTATGTCAAGGTGGTAAGTGGAAGGTAGGTAGGCAGCAGAGGCCGAAACAGCTTTGGAGCTTGAGCTGATTTCTCAGCAAATTACCACTCACAGAGAAAAAGAAAGGGGTGCAGACCTGTCTTTAATAGGTTTATCTCATAAGCATTTTGTGAAAAGGCCCACAGATAATTTGTGTAGGTTATATGACTAAAAAAGCAGAGACCAGGGATAGAACTAATCCTGTCTCTTTTAGATATCTGCATTGCCTGTGTCCTAAATATTCATTCTGAGATCCCTGTACAACTAGCAGAAGAAAATAGACTTTCCTTGGGAGTACTCCACTTGACAATGACATGGGTATTCAGGACTCAAACCTTTCTAAGAAAATCCCTAGGCCCACCAGCATTTGATGACTGGCACAGAAACCACAGTGCATGAAAATGCTGTTTGGCATCAGACACAAAAAAATTCAAGCCCTGATTTGTGTCTCTTTCCTAACAGCAGAAGGCACAATGGGTAGAAAGCAAGAAACCATCCCAAAGGTTTTCTTTACCCTATATATTTCAATTCCTTTCTAGGACATTGTCAACCAGAGCTGCACTTGCTGACAGCTGTAGCCATTCATTCATGTTTGCTACACACATCTGCTGTCTTCTTTAAATGCTTTCTCTGTAATATGGATTTTTGTCCAGGATTTAGATTGCCTTTCTGGGTAGCTGGGAAAAGAGAGAGGAAGATTTTTTACAGCCTGCAGAAATGAAGAAAGGTTCTGTGCAGAAGCAAAATGGAGAAGATTCTTGGCACAAAATCAACCTGCCACAGTGTGTTGTGCTTGCCTGTCTGCCCCAGAGCCTGGCTGTTAGTGTGTACTGTGCAAGAGTATGTACTTCAAAGAGCTACTTTGGTTTACTCCTGCTGAGAATTTGCCCCCCAGGATATAAAGTACTTACCAGGCACATGACATATGTCCTTACCCACAATGTGCTTATACGTTATGTATCCCTCTTTGTGATGTAGCATTGTTATTAAAAGGCACAACGAAAGTTTGAACAAGCAAACCCTTCTTTATTGTGATGTCTCACCCATATATTCATCTTCAATCCTTTCTGTTAGATAAACCGGACATAGAGAAGCATACCACAGTATTTCTAATTTGAATACTGTGCTTTCCATTGGGATTAAAAAAAAATTAAATACATCAGTTAGAATTATGTAAATCCTGTTCAAAGGAAAAGGAGTCTACTTGTTGATATTTGTTCTGGCAGAGTGCATGCTCCACGTTGACATGGTTTTCCTGAATTACACAAGCTGGTGCTTATAAAAAGTATCAGAACCAAAGTGACACAACACAACACAGCCTTTACTGTAGGACTACAAAGTTAATCCATTGTTGACCCAAAAGGTAGGTACAATTACCTAGAAAGCTTATTTTTCCTTGAAAAATTCCTTTTCTCCCATGCTCATTTTTCCTTGAATACATGATAGAAAATTTTATGTAGAAATTAAAATCGAAAGACAAATTATAGTTTTCAAAGGCACTCAGTCCACAGGTTACTAGCTTAAGGGCTCTCTAACATCCTTCTGATGAGCAGCCAAGATATGAACTATTTATCAAGGCAATGAAGTTTAGCTTGTGCTGGTTTGAAAGCAAAACCAGTGAGACTCCAAGTCAGAAATACAATTTAATAGGAAAAAGTAAAATACATGCAAGTAATACAAAGAAAACAAAAACACTGACAGAGTCAGAATACAACCNAGAATACAAACCCTCTGGCACATTTTACATTGTAACCTAGGACAAGCTTTATGGTCACAGTAGACATCAACTCGCAATGGACATTTACTGCTTAAAAACAGTTATTTTGACACATGGCTTAAAACTAAACTGTTGGGGGAAAAAAATAACAGGACAGACTGTTACAGACGTAATTTTAAAGATATCTGATTACAAGCAATGCTAAGGGGAAATGCATTGCTAGGCAGCTAAGAGAAGAGAGCTTGACTCTCCTAAGAGCTCTCTAGGAGCTAAGTCTCTAAACCCTACACAGCCATCACAGTTTAACTGTTTAATCCTTTCTCTTATGTCTTCCTACCACACTAAAGGACACTCTCCTTTTGGTTGTTCTGTAACAGCTGCTCATGGCATTGTATGCCATTGTTACAGCTAAAAAAGCAATGCTGTTGCTTACATAACCCAAGAACCTTTGCTGTACCATCACTTGAGCAAGAAAGTTGTGCTGGTTTGGGCTCAGGTAGAGTTAATTTTCTTCACAATGTATTAGATTTGTCATGAACACAGGGTTGATATTATAGAGGCGGGGTTTTCTTATAGCTGAGCAGGGCTTACAAAGTCAAAGTCGTTTTTGATTTCCATACTGCCACACTGGTGAGGAAGTTGGGAGTGCATAGGAGGTTGAGAGGAGACACAGCCAGAGCACGTGATCCCAAGTGCCCCAAAGGTTATTCCAGACCATAAGGCATCATGCTCAGTATATAGAGCTGGGGGAAAGAAGGAGGAAGGGGAGGAAGTTAGAAGCGATAGTGTTTTTCTACCAAAGTATCCACTATGTGTGATGGGTCCCTGCTGTCCTGGAGATGGCTGAACACCTGCCTGCCCTTGGGAAGCAATGAATTAATTCCCTGGTTTGCTTTGCTGGTGTGTGTGGCTTTTGCTTCCTCTATTGAACTGTCTTTATATCAACATATGAGTTTTCTGGCTTTTACCCTTCTGATTCTCTCTCCAGTCTTGTTGGTGGGGGAGTGAGCAGCTGTGTGGGGCTTGACTGCCGGCTGGTGTTAAACCAGAACAACAGCACATTGTCATAACCTCAAGCTAATCATCCAGGATCCCTATGGAGTCCTTTTAGATATGTGACCTGCATTCTGACTTGCCAAAATTGCCTACACAGGTGTTTTTGGAAGTGTATATATCTGACCCAAACTAGACAAATTCTGTGTAGACATTCACATCTGAGCTCATTGGCCCAAGCTCTCTGGGTAGTCAGCAGAGAGACAGTTACATTCAAAATGAGATTCATATGACTTTTTATGGCTCCTTCAGGATTAGATTAATTGAACAGTAAAGTGGACAATCTGTCTTCACTGCCTACGAAGAGTGCCTGGGGTAATTAGCTCAGACAGACTGAAAATACCTACTTTTTCTCAACTGAAAAGCCCCGCTTTTGCTCTCCATACTCACCGCTGCCCTTGATTCTGTTCAGTTTGCTGACTGATTTCAGAAAGTCAGATCACTAACTGGATACATTACAGATACATTTTTACATAGCAAGTCAGTAGAAAGAATGAAGTGTTTGTGTGTATGCTAGAGGAAAGAGAAGAGCAAGGCCTTGATGAACACTGAAAATCACATTGGCAGCACTGGGAATCAAAGCTAATCCTGAAGAAACCTGCAATGACCCACAAGCAAGACTTTCTCCAGACAGTCTGTGTCTAGGCTTGCCTATCCCAGTAAGTTTGCAGGGTATTCAGGCACAAGATAGGACTTTGTTATACCGACTCGACTCTATGAGCACCCAAAAGAGCTATCAGATCTTGAATATATAACACTGCAAAGGATGAATGAAGTACAGGCACAGCAGAGGTGTAGGGCCAGGGGTTACTATTCAGCGTGAGTTTTTCTTAAGCTCTCCAGGATACCCCAAACTGCAATTGTAGAACCAGCCTGTCTCCATTAATGAGGTAGCACAGACTAACGAATTAGATTGGATGCTTAATTTTCAGACAAGAAAGTGAGATTAAATGAAACCCACCACTAAATGAGTCTCACAATCAACTTGCCTCAAGTTATGATGAAATCTGTTCAAGGAAGTTGCAAGATGGATTTTACCTTTGCTTTACTATGCTGCATCCAGATAATTTGGAATCAAGCAATGTTATTTCTTAAACCATTATCTTCTTTTTAAAATGAAAACCTTTTGTGATGGAACTTAGCTGATAAAAGATATACACCCACACACTCACACCAAAGATGAAATAAAATTAATAATTTCATATATTTCTACAAAATTAATAAAATCAGTCCTACACACAACACTTTCTTTTAAGAAGAGTATGAATTAACTTCATTAGCGTTTAATTAATGACACAGAAGGATATAAAAATCTCTGTTCATACCTTCTCTGTTCAAGCAGTAATAAAAGGAACTAATCATTTTGTTGCTGGTTTTTTTGTTTTTTTTTTTTTTTTTTGCTGTAATCTCAGAGGTTGTTTTTAACTGCAGGACAAGAAAAAAACCTAGGATGTTCTCGTTGTCAAAGAAAAGCAAAAAAAATCCTTTTATTTATAGAAAAAAAAGAATATGTTTCTTCCACACATTTCAAAACCCTGCCTCTTTTGTTCCTGATTGTTTCCACAAAAAAGGATTAGATAGGCTCCAACATACTTCAAGACTACTTCATAAAGTCGTTCTAATTTGCTTCTGAGGTTGTCAGAGTTTTGGGAGAAAATGATCCTGCACTTTCTTAAAGACAAGTGAAAAGTAAATCTGCCCAACATTGTGCTTATTTGTAATGTAGTTTCTTAGAAAACTATTTCTATTTCTAGCACTTATTACTAACTATATCACATTTTTAAGAACTAGACACTAATTTCAAATATTTCATAAATAAATTCGCACATTGAAGGGAGATATTGTGGAATAGGACTTAATTCTTATTTTAAGTTAGTAAGTACTGTAGCTATGCACTCCTTTCCAGCCAGGATCAAGCTTCTAGGCAGCCTTCCATCTAGCCATTCCCCAAGACAGCTGAAAAAGGAAGACATCTGAGTAAAACTCCTCATCTGTGTGAGATAGACTTACTTTTACCTCCTGTTCTCAGTGGAGAGGTAAGCAGAATAAGATTATGTTAGAATTAAATTCATATAACTGTAGAGATCTAAAACTGAGCACCTAGTCTAAATTAATGTTCTAGTGTCCCTGTATATTTCATGGTTTGAGTTAAACTAGAGTTTGCCAGGGCCAGGAGAAAAAGAAATATAATCATGACTATACAAGTGAAACAGAGGGGAGCTTGACAGGGTTAAAAAATTAGAAGAGAAATGAGCAAAGCTGTAATCCATCAAATAACTCCAAAAGGTCTACAAATGGAATATTATAAGTTGTGCAACTTATCAAAACCATTCAGAGTATACATATAGCATGAACTAAATGCAATAAGATCTGAATGATAATTGTGAAAAGGAAAAATAAAACCATTAGTGCATTAACACAAAAGGGGAGTTTTGGCTCAGATTCTTTGGACATGGGCTGATGTCTTCTGGTTGCTAGCTGGGGCCAACATCATGTTATGCTTGTGACTTGCATGTTCTGTGCAAGAAAGTTAGGCAAAAATCCAGCATTCAGTTTTAAGTGAATGACACATGGTCAGGCAAGCTCTGGAGCAAACAATGTTGCTGCTGGGTAGCAAATTAATGGCCAGTCCTGGAACAAAATCAGGGCAATTTTTAGGGTGAGAAAAGAAAATTCTAAAGAAAAGACAAAGTTCATTAATTACAAGGTAGCTGAAGAGGGTGACATTGATTCCAAGAGGAAGCCTGCTCACAGAAAGTCAAAGACATTATTAATTTTTATACAGGTGAAGTTGTGTGAGATGAATTCCACTTCAAATAAGTCTCCCTGATAAGTTAATACAGGAGAATTTCCCTCCCTTTTCATAGAATAAAGAAGGACATGTTATGCTTTTGGGAAACAATGGGTGCAGAAGCAGGCAACTCTTTTACAGACAGTGTTGTATATTGGTATATTATTTGCTTCCCAAAGAAACCTGCTATCAGACAAAAACACAAAATTAGTAATTCTGAGGGCAACAGGATTCACTTTGTAGCAAGTTTCAATTCAAAATGAATATTTACAGCAACAGGTAGGAAACTGATACAAAAGCAGCCTTTCCTGTAGCAGTATGAATGGTGCTGCTTTAATTTTGTTAAGAATTTTGGCTGGAGGCAGTGGGAACATCAACTTTTTAATGAAAAAGTGTCCACAGCAGTGTGAAAATTCTAACATTGTTGTATTCCCATATCACTTTTTAACAGCTTGGAGGGAGAAAACTTTCATTTTAAATGATTCTTGGTTAATTTGCAAAGAAATTAGTAGAAGAAAACTTCTATAAAGTAATAGAATAACATTACTTGTGCATGTTACACAACATCAAGCCTAGAAGAGTTTCCATAAAGTACTTTTTCTTATGCCAGAAATATCCTGATCATTTCAGAGCACTTCTCAGAGGCTCATGAACTGCTTTCAGGCGTACCAATATCTTCAGGTGTCATCAGGTGGTGTATGTCCTTCATTTTTGCCTCCTGAGGCTATGGTCCATATAAACACTCCTAGAGGAAATATACCAGATGAATTAATCACCTGCTTTAAGCTGAAGCATGTATTGAGTCATCCTAATCAGCAAGGGACTGATGTCCAGAGCTCCCCACAGTAAAATAAAAGAGAGCAAGAATTATTGAGCTGGTTGTAAATATTTTGGTATGTGAGGAAGTTAAGAGAGAGAAACAGCACTTTGTCTACCCTAAGAAGCATGGTGAAGGAATTCCTAAACTTGAAGACTGTTGTGCTTTAAACTCAGCTGGCAGCTCAGCCCCATGCAGCCACTCTCTCACTTCCTTCCAGTGGGACGGGGAAGAGGATCGGAAGAGTAAGAGTGAGAAAATTCATGGGCTGGTATAAAGACAGTTTAATTGGTAAGGAACAGCCACTCACTCGGGCAAAGCAAAACTAATAAATTCATCCCTTCCATGGGTAGGCCATTCCCAGGACAGCAGGGCTCCATCACACCTCTGACTTCAAAAGACAAATGTTGTCACAATTGTTGTGTCCCACTTCCTCCTTCCTCCAGGTTTGTATGCTGAGCACAACACCATATTGCCTGACATATTCCTGGTTAGTTCCTTGTGGTCAGCTGTACCAGCTGTGTCCCCTCCCCAAAACTGTTTTCAACACAAATCCAAAATGCAGCCTCTTGACAGCTACTATGAAGAAATTGAACTCTATACAAGCCAAAACCAGCACAAAGAGCCAATAAATCCAATACTAGTAACAAGGGCAGTAAATCTACATGTTCAGGGCTCATTTCTTTCACTGAGAGGGGATCAACTGACTGAACAGCAGGGGCACAAGAGGGTAGGGAATGAATCACCCACTTTTCTCTTGATGCTTTTACATTTTATGTAAACAATCTAACCTTCTCTGGATTAGAAACTAAACCAAAGAATTTTGCTTCCAAAGTAATGTCCCTCCATCCACTGCCATATTCCCTCTTTACAATTTGGCTGGTGGTCCAGGTATCCAAGATAGTTTTGAGGTACCATGATCAAAGACAGAAACTCTGGAGAAAACAATATATCCTTTGATGAGTGACATTGCTATCTCTTTGTGCCTGATTTTCAAGCTGTAGCTCAAACCATGAAAAGTCCATCTTCTACCAGTGTTAAGATGATTTTACATAATTTTTAACTCAAGTCTGCATGACCTTCTACTTGTTGTTGCACAGGAATATAGTAGTATAGTGAGGCTTAATATCCAAAAGTATTTCTTTCAAGATCATTAATGTTTTTTTCATAAATTTATTTCCTCTATGTCCCATTTTTGCCTACAAAAAAAGACACCTCCCTACTCACGTTTTTAATGTGTTTGTGTTGATTTGCCAACCACGGCATGTAATGTCTGCATTAAAGTGGATAAAGAAGTGTGCATCCTCAAAGGTTTGTTGTTCTTTGTGGCACAGACCTGTTCTTTTAAAGATAAACTAGCTCTACTTAAACACCATACCTCAAGCTCACCATATTTTCTGGAAAAGAATGAAAAAAAAATCACCGGTGTCCCCTCCCACCTATTTCTTTCTTACTGCAGAGATTTCTTATTCAATCATCTTCATGAAAGTGCCAAGCATTTCAGCAGTCCAGCTGCTCTTAAGACTTCCAAGGAGGATTGGAACGAGTCTCGTGGGGAAGGTTAGAAGCAGGCTAGAGTACTGAATTTTGGCAGCCTCATAAAGGAGAGGAAGAAATATGTACCTACTTGAAGGTAATTTGGAGTTAAGAATAATTTGGGACCTTTGTAAACAATAGCATCTTAAATTGGTTTCCACAAAGCTCTTCCATCTTTCACTTAAGGCTTTTCAAGATCAGATAATTTCAGTACTGAATGTACTACAATTGCCCTCCCTTCATCCCTCCCCTATGTCTCTTAGTGACTTTTGTGCATCAGAAATTATTTTTCTGCTTTATTGTTTATTTCAAAACCCATTGGTTTTGGTTTTCATTAGCCTTTATCTTTCCTGATTTTGCTTCTTTTGTCTAGATATGAGCAAGAGATTCAAGATATTATATAAAAAATGCCCTTTAGTACTAAATTGCTCATCTAACTAGTTATTCAGAATAAAATTATACTTCTCACAAATCATGTGTTTAATTAGTCATTTTACAAAGGATACTGTTTCAGTTTTCTGGATGTAAAACACCCTTGAACAGTGCAGAAGCAAGAAGCAAGCACCAAAACCACTGATTTTTATAGTATTTTAGGACTGCTTTTACATCTCAAAAGCTTTTTTGAGTATCATGCTCCCCCTACAATTTTGATGGAAGAGATAGCCAAAGTAAGTTTCTCGTTCTTTATTCAGATGCCACCTTCAGCATTACCCCAATTATGTCTAATATAATAATGAAAATCTGACCTGTCATCAAGGATTGCTATTCAGCCTCCAGTTGAGAGAGACAGAGATGATAATGTGACTGCCTTCTACAGATTATTAACCCAAGTTTCACAGCCAATTGGCTCAATAGCTCAAAAACAAGCCAGTGTCTGTCAGCCTTTGAAAACCAACTTCTTGATTTTAATTATTTTCTCTTGAGTGGTAGTGTTCATAGACCTAAGCACCTTCCAGGAAATTTGAATGCAGCTTTAGACTCAGGTCCTCAAAGATGCAGTAAAAACTTAAGTTCACATAAGTCAGGAGAATACAGGGCTCAAAATGCATTTATAAATTTCTGGTTACAGACCTGAATAAAAAACCTGATTCAGGGAGGCTGCTGAGATCCCTGCCACTGCTATGGGATCCTTTAAGCTTTGATTCCTGCTTTTAAGTGTACAAAATAACTAGGGGTGAGCAAAAAGCAAAATCTTGTGCAAAATAGATAAAGGAACAGAACTGCCTCAGTCTTCAAGAATAAGACCAGTTATCCTCAGGACAACTGGCCTCCTGACCTGGTAGACAGGGTCAGGAAGCTGAATGGACCCCCTGTAATCCAGGAGGAAGTAGTTAGCAACCTGCTGACACACTTAGACACTAACAAGTCTATGGAGCCAGAGGGGATTCGTCCAAAGGTACTGAGAGCTGGTGGAAGAGCTCACTAAGCTGCTCTTCATCATTTACCATCATTCCTGCCTAACCAGGGAGATCCCAGATGACTGGAGGTTGGCCAGTGTGAAAAACATCCACAAAAAGGGCTGGAAGAAGAATTGAGGGACTACGGGTCTGTCAGTCTGATCTCAGTGCTCAACAATGTTATGGAGCCGATTATCTTGAGTACAATCACATGACATGTGTAGGACAATCAAGGGATCCGACCCAGTCAGCGTGGCTTTAGGAATAGCAGGTCTTGCCTAACCAACCTGATCTCCTCTCCACACACCCAGTGGATGAGGGAAAGGCACTGGAGGTAGTTTATCTGAACTTCAGCAAGGCCTTTGACACCATATCTCACAGCATCCTCCTGGAAAAGCTGGCAGCCCACAGCTTGGAGAGGTGCACTCTTTGCTGGGTTAGGAAGTGGCTGGGCACAGAGAATAGTGGTGAATGGTGTTACATCTGGTTGGCAGCTAGCCACTAGTGGTGCTCCCCAGGGATCAGGATTGGGCCTAGCCCTGTTTAATACCTTTATTGATGCTCTGGATGAGGGGATTGAGTCCGCTATTAACAAATTCACAGATGACACAAAGTTGGGTTGGAGTGTTGATCTTCTGGAGATAGGAAGACTGCAGAGGGACCTGGACAAGCTGGATCAATGAGCTGAGGTCAGCTGTACGAGCTTCAACAAGACCACATGCTGGGTCCATTGTTTTGGCCACAATAACCCCAGTGAGTTCTACAGGTTGGGGGAACAGTGGCTGAAAATTATCCCAGTGGAAAAGAACCTTGGGGGTACTGGTCTACTGCTGGCTGAACATGAGCCAGAAGTGTGCCCACACTACTAAGAAGGCCAGCAGCATCCTGGCCTGGATCAGCCATGTTCTGGCCAGCAGGATTAGGAAATTGATTCTCTCTGCTACTGGTGGCGCTGGTGAGGCCACACCTTGAGTGCTGCGTCCAGCTCTGGGCCTCTCAGTTCAGGAAGGATATTGAGGTGCTCTCTCTGGAGCATGTCCAGAGAACATGAAGGGTCTGGAGCACGAGTGAGGAGCGGCTGAGGGAGCTGTGGGTGTCCAGCCTGGAGAAAAGACCTGGGGACCTTACTGCTCTCTACAACTGCCTGAAAGGAGGGTGTAGCCAGGTGAGGATTAGTCTTCAGCAGTAGGACAAGAAGACCTACTCTTAAGCTGTGGCAGGGGAGGTTCAGGTTGGACATTAGGAATCATTTCTTCACAGAATGGGATTAGATATTGGAATGAGCTCTTCATGGAGGGGGTCAAGTCACTATCCTTGGAGGTATTTAAGGAAAGATTGGATGTGACAGTACCATGGCATGATTGACCTGTTGGCATTCAATAATGTGTTCGGCTTGATGATATCAGAGGTCTTTTCCAAGTTAGTTGGTCCCGTAATCCTGTGATTCTGTGGAGTGAAGCAGTCAAATTTGGGATGAATTGCACTGTCATTGGATAAAATAACTGCTCACAAAGTATTGACTGTCCTTTAACCCCTAAAAATGCAGTTCAGGCAGATCACAATGGTACATAACACACTTAATCTGCAATGAGAAAAGAGAACAATTGACAGAGTACTGTGAACTATCAAACGGAATATGTGAGAGACCCAGAGCAGTGTGGAATAAAGCAAACAGTATTACACAGACCTTTCTTGGGCCACATCAGGAGCTGGATCTTGATCCAAGTGTCAGAATATTTAAATATTTGAGCTGGCTGGGTTTGCAAATTGTCCTTTTCCCCCATGAGTCGTATTTTCTCTTTAACTTTCTTCATGTTTGCATTTTAAAATTACTATATTTCCTCCCCTGTGTGTCTGAAATCAACATTTTGTCACAGCTTTCAATCACACTTATATGTGCGAATGTAAAGAAGAACTTTACACAGTCAAACTTGGAAATGCAGACATTTTCAGAACAAAAAGAAATAAATTAAGCTGTTACATTCCTGTGTTCTTCACTGTTGACAATAATATCTGTCTTACCGCTGCTAGCAGAGCTTCCCCTGCAGTGAATTCATAATTGTAAATGCGTTGGGTTTGTGTGGACAGATTTTGGTAATGGGAGGACTACAGGGCTGGCTTCTGTAAGAAGCTGCTAGAAATTTCTCTCACGTCTGACAGAGTCAATATCAGCCTAGACAGACCATGAGAGACTGGAAAGATGGATGTCTCAAGACATTTTGAGGTGCATGTGTCGGGGGGAAGGAGCAGATGAGGCCTTGCTCTGATGAGTTAATGCCCTGCTCCACAGCCACTTGTACCCCAGAGGCACTGCTCCACAGCCTCTGGAGCCCCTAACCTGGAGCTCCTAACTGGGAGTGAAGTTGAGCCCAGAAAGAACAGAGGGGTGGGGCAAAAGAGTTTTTAAGGTTTAGTTTTTATATCTCATTATCCAAATCTGATTTTATTGTTAATGCAGTCAAGTATTTTTTACCCATGACCAGTTACTACTGGTGAGTGATCTCACCCTACCATTATCTTAAACCACAAGCCTTCCATGGTATTTTTTCTCCTCTGTTCAGCTGATAAGGGTCATGATAGAATGGCATTGGTGGGCACTGGGCACCCTCTGCAGTGCATTATAGAAATAGAGATCTTGGTGATGGAGAAGTGCAAAACCAGGTAGTTCCCTTTCTTGTGAGTATTTTGTCATCTCTAGCATCAAATGACTCAAATGACAAGGCTTCAACTGCACCCCTTGGGACATAGTTCCACAATCCAACACATCTCACCATCAGGGTGTTTGCACAAAGATACAAGGAAAAAAAATTACTCTTGCAACTCCATCCCATCACTCCTAGTTACCTCTCTGTCTGCTGCAGTTCGAAATTTCTCTCACCTGCATCATGTCATTGTTGTGGTGTGTCATCCTATCTCCTCTGCCAAGACAAACTCATTTAGCTACTTAGATCTTTCTTCATAAGTCAGTCCCTCCTGACTACCTCGATCATTTCTGCTGCTCTTCCCACAACTGCCTTCAATTTATCAGGTTTTATTTTAAAGCACTGATGCTTGGAAATGAATGAAGCAGAGACCAAAACCTCATGCTTCACCTGTCCCATGGATGTAAATAGTACCCATTAGAAGCAGCTGAACAGTTGAGGCAGAGAAGAACAAGTTAGTTGGAGAAAATAAATTACTGAAGATGAGTTGGTTGAAAAAAAATGTGCTGACATTTTGTTTTACTGGAACTTTTTACATTAGTGCTCGTAGATAGAGGAATCAATTGCATTTCCCCCAATTTTTGATGAAACTATATTTGCTATCTATCAGATCTCTGAAATGATCTTTACCAACCCAGCCCGTAAATGAAGGAGATTCTGAAAATCTTCATGGACAGATTTCAGATTTGTGGCTTTTATTTCTTATGGAAAAGTAGGGAATCCATATTACTTGTGTCTCAGAACAGTAAACTTGTAAAATAAACACATTAAGGTAAAAATCCACTTTTGCCTTTATCCAGCAAATACAAGTTATATATGCACAAGGACTCTTCTGGATCCATGATTCTGAATCACCTTATATTAGATCTGATCTAATTGAGAATTAACCACTAACATCAAAGCCGTTTGTTAATTTTTCTACCATAACTGGCAAATCCAATGTCTTGCAGCCTGTGGTATGTGGCAGTTTCTTAGACTGGCAGCTTCTAATTTCCCATCTTAACTGAGTGAGCAGAAATAAAAAAGAGCTACATGAAAAAGCCTAGGCACCATCAATGCTGTATGGAAAACCCACACTTCTCAGAAACTCAGAACTCACACTTAATCCTCAGAAAATGGTAATTTGTGAATTCATGTAACCACAGATTAAGTAAAAACAATCAGGGCACTTTATTTTTAGCTGAGTTTGTAGCAATTCGTATGAGCTTTGCCTGGAAAGAAAAGACTGTAAGAGGAAAGAAGTGGAGAGATAATAGGATGTTGGTCTTCATGCATGTGCCTAGAATGCTGGAGACAGCAGGATAACTTTGTAAACATTTTTATGAGTAAAGATCAGAGCTAAGAGTTTTGTGAAATTTTTGTCCAGCAATAACATTTGAAGAAGGATTTTTTTCCTGTCAAGTACAAATTGCAGCTTTCCCTTCATCAGCCCATCACTGTCACTATTTATATTGCACCAAGCATAAAAGTTTCTTTATCTGTACAATAAATGGTACAATACACCTTATATTCTGCATGGAAATTCCTGAGTTAAACTAGATATTATATTTGGGCTTTTCAAAATGCTTACATAAAACCATACAATAAACACTTTAAGATGAAGAACATTAAAAAAAAAAAGGAAAGATATATCATCTTGAATTAGAAAATGGTTAAAATCTACAGAGTGTAATAAATTTTTATTCATGAGGGTGAGGCTAAATCTGTTTTGAGCTGTATGTCTCACAAACTGCACATTTTGAGCAACATTTTCATTAAAAAAAAAAAAAAAACAGAACAAATCAATGACAACAAAAACCCCCACAAAACAAAATAAAGAAAAACATCTTTTTATCCAGGCTAGAAGCTTTCAAGTGTAATTTCACTCTGCTTCTGCAGGAAACAGTCTTCCCCTGGCAGCTGGCTATAGACAAGGAGGCATAGTGGGTTTCTTCCAGCTCTTGTCTTTGATTCATTTGTCTTTCAGGCATGTCACAAGCTTTTCATCATCATTTCTGAATTATCCACTGATCAGCATTAGTTCCAAGCAACCTCACATGGTCCCCAATACTTTTCTGTACAGGCTGGATTTCTGCTTCATGTCACTAACTGCCTTTATTGATTGAGGAAGACAGACACGGCACCAGCGCTTGCCCTCTCTGTTCGGAATCACCAATGAAGCCCCATGAAAGCCCTCTGTAACTGGCAGACATGAAAGCATTTGTCCCCATCTCATGACAGGTACACCTCTGAGAAAAGGTGATGCTGCATATTTATTTGCCAGAGGTCAGCCTGGAAGACATAAACAGAATGTATTTATATGCATAAAGCCTCAGCTTTCTAAAGCATTATTTAATCTATTTCCTTCATGAGTATGTGTTGTGTTGAATATGCATGGGTCTGTATAAAGCATTTCTGGAGTTTTCTCCTCTAAGAGGTCAGGGTAGTAACCTTGCATATACATAAAACAGTAATAGCAACCACCACATTTTATTATTGTACTTTCTAGCTTAAAAGGAGATGAAAGAAAAAGCCAGCCTGCTGTGAAGGAGATGGGAGAGCTGAAATGAGAGTGCTGGACCAGGATTACAGAGACAGTGTTACTCTGGGCTTCTTGGGACAGGTTACCTAATTGCAAATTTTTGGAAGCAGCCTCCAGTTTTGAAATACTGGCAAGAAATAAAAACAGTCTGGCTCCTAGACATTTGTATAACTCCTTTTCAGCTGAGTGGCCCTGTACTCAGAATCCCTGAAAATCATCTAAAAAGTATGTATGAAATTGTGTGCACACGATTTTGTATGAAATCATGTGCAGATGAAAAACATTTAAAAAACATCAGATGGACATAGCTAAAAATATGTACATTCCTTTTTTGCATCCTTCTTTTCCCAGGAGTAAAAAGAATGGCTATGCTTTACAGAAGACATTCCATAAAGTTCACTGATGGTAGAAAAACAGATTTCTACAGTGAACGACTGTTCACAGAAGTGCACTTAATTAGTTTCAAAAGGGCTTATTGTCAGCTTGATGTTTTGCATGTCAGTGTTTCCCCACCAGCCAGACTATGTTTTATCATGGAAGGAGAGGTTGGCAGGAATCAGTAAAGCAGCAGAATTCATCTCAAGCACTCTCACAGACTCTGGGGTATCAAGGTACCTGAGACATGCCGGTTATGAGCAAGAGCCTAGCAATATCTGAAAGATCTTTGTGTGGGGAAGCAGCAGCCTGATTCTTTCTAATTTGGCAGACCTTCTTTAAAGAGGTCTAAGATAGTGACTGGCCTTTCAGAAGAAGTGTGACAAAAACTGGATGAAATGCTTGGTAGATATGAGGAAGAGTAAACTCTAGGCAAAATGGAAACCATGAATGCAAGATGGTGAGGAGAAAAGTTTAATATGCAAGATCTGGATAGGATAAATAAAAGAAATAGACATTATTGCTCTAAAAGCATATTGCACCAAAAGTCACTAACCCAGCTGTCCTGGATATCACATAAACACAAAAACCTGTGTCCCAGAGAGGCCACATTCTACAAGATGATAACACATTGCAAGTGTATTGCAAGCAGAAGGGAAGGAGGTAGCTGCTGCTGTTTTGGTTACTCACTTTGCCTTGTTGTGGTGGTTTATTGACAGGCTTGGAACATTTACTCTTGTACAAATATTTTGAATGTTTTGTGATGATGTTTAAAACTCGAGATAAAAACAATTCTGATTCTTGTTTAAATTGAATGAAATTTTCTCATCTCATCTTCATTTTTAATCTATCTCACAGCAATGAGGTAGAAATCTAAAAAGGAATGCTTGTCCTTGTCTCATTTGGATTTAACAAAACTGAGAATGTAATACTGTGGTACAATTTTTTTCTCAAAAGCTTTGGAAACTACTGAGTTTATTTGTTCCTAAGTTGCAATTGATGTTGGAAGATATTTGCACCATTCTCCAGCAGGATTAAGTCTTAAATGATAGCAAAGAGACTGTCTATTAGCATTCTGAATGGACTTGGGGAGACTGACATTACAGTATTGGAGGTCAGCCCGATGGTAACTTTAAATAACAATAAGAGACATTGGAGGTGATGGAGTTGCAAAAGCTGACAAAACAGAATACAGTCAAGAAAACCGATGAAATCAAGACGGCAATAATGATCAGGGGTGCTAAAACACCTGATAGGTCACAGGTCACAAAACTGGACTATGCTCTTTGGTGCAGGCAGGAAGGAGTCATTAGAAATGTCAGCAATGTCATAGAAATGTCAGAAATGTCACCGTTAGTTGTGTGAAATGTACAATGGAAGTGGAAGAGAGAAAATTCACTACGGAAATAGGCAGTACATTCAAGTTGTCTGGAGGTGAGTGGAAAAAAAATGGTGAACTGTTTGAGTACAAACCAAGGATTAGTGATCCAAGGTAGATGCAAATTAAATGGGGACACATCCATAGACATAGTGAGGACAAAAATCTGTTAAAACATGTCAAATGAAAGGTTGTTGTTCGAGAAATACACACAGAACAGTGCCTTAAAAATATACAGTTAGAAAGACAATTTGAAAATTATTTTAGTAAAAAAATCTGTATTTCTTCATCACAAAATGCAGCATTTCTTTATTTCACAGTAAAAACAGCAAATAAATAGCATACATATGTGCTCCTCTGTACCACTATTTAAATTGGCTGTTCTTAAGTAGGAGAAGTTATTTTAGAGCTCAGGTAGCTCCGAAAGATATCTTATTTTGACAGCATACAGAATAGCTGGCACTGATTTAGAAAATCACACCCTAAAGACAAGCAGCACATTTACCCTGATTATAGCAGCATGTGTTCTAGATTAGGTTTATCTTTAACAACAATTTATGTATAAATGTTTTTGTCTAGATTAGGTTTATCTTTAACAACAATTTATGTATAAATGTTTTTGTCTTACTGCAAAATGGGTTTTCTAGGATCCTACAACAATGACTGTTCTTACCCAAAAGCTATAAAATCCACGTAAGAGGCAATAAAAAGCAGATAGTTATGGATAGACTAGATAATTAGATAGGTAGACAGATGATAGATAGATAGATAGATAGATAGATAGATAGATAGATAGATAGATAGATAGATATACACAGACGTTTGAGAATATACAGCAAGCATGATGGAGGGAAACATTAAAAAACAGCTTTAGCAGCATAATAAAAGTGCTTTGTGTGGAAGGGTATGATGCAGAGGAACACAATTCTCAGTAGTTTTTTACAGATAGTTTCTCCTACATATGAAGAAAGTCATAGGAAGTAGTCACAAAATGTTGTTTAACTGTAGCTAATGAATCAACATTTCGTGGGTCAGTGATGGTAGATACCAAGCAGAGGCAGGAGGCAAAAACTTGATTAAAAAAAAAAAAAAAAGAAGAAGAAGACTGGCCATAGAGTGTTTTTGAGATAGAGATGGAAAGAATGAGCAACCATCATGGAAACTGAGAGGTGATAGCCAATGCTTGAATACACAGACCAAAGCAATAACTTTTATGGGAGAAGAATTTAGCATTGACATGGCTGAGGCAAGGTCATATCTGTCAGTCAGCAAAAGCATCCCCCTGTAATTAATGCACAAGAGCCTCAAAGACAGTTTCAGTCATGTGCTTGAAGGCCATGGGGGAAAAATCTGAAATATGTTGCCATATCCCAGGTGGTAGAACTTAGACATTTGAGTTGAAGCTAATGCTCAAGTCACACACCTGGCTGAAGGGCCATACGACGAAGTCGTCCTGAGATGCCAAAACAACAGATGGAGCAGAAGATCTCTGAGACAAAATCAAAAGCTCTCTTTTTACCACAAAAAACTTGCAGTTAGATATCCATAAGGAGTTTAAAAAAAAAATAGGTGGATCTGATTGTTTTGACCTGCTGGGTAGGTCCAAGACAGGTTGTTCATCCTGCACAGGGACCATTGATGCTGACAGGCGCCCTATCTTTACATCTAAACGCGTAAGATGAAAAACTGAAATTGGAGGCAGAGTGTTTGTTAAAGAGGATGGCACAACCATGCAACTGAAGCTAGATATGTTTTTGATTTTTTACCATGAATGAAATTCATTTAACACTGAAGCATGTTTAAAAGTTCCCCAGTGAAGAGAGGCCAGAACTTTTGGTGTCTTTCAGGATGGAGATACTAGTTAACACACTAAGTTTCAAAAGAAGTAACAAAATAGCAATAAAGTGACAAAGAAATATCTCCTTGGAAACAAATTCAAATCAAATTGTTACAGCCTATATAAACACAGCATACAGTAAAATTCTTAGCCACTGCAGGCTGCAAAGCACATTTTCTTGCTATCTGAATCTTGAACTGTGATCTGGAGCTGACAGAGCAAAAGCTGGCATTTAAGCCCCTAACACTTTCTTTTCCTCATGCCTCTTTTTTCCTTTGTGCTGATTTTGTTTATATTCTCAAATGAAATTGTTACCTGCCTTAATTTGGCTTTTTTTTTTTTTTCTTTCGAAAGAAATCTTGGCTGACTGAGAATTATACTGCAGATTTCTGTGCATTTTTTTAACCTCCAGAACAGTTATTTTCATACTACTTTGCATGGTTCTTTTTTTTAAGCGTCAAACTACATAAACTACATAAATTTCAAGCGTCCCTTTAAGGTATTTAGACATTTTTCTCATTATTGATGTTGAGTTAAAATCATTTTTTGGAGGGTGCACTCTCTCGGTTTATCTATGTCATTCGTCTTGGATGTAAGTTTGCTGTTTTCACAACTTTATAGGCAATAATGCAGCTGTGCAAGATATTTACCCATGTTACTATTTTTTTCTTTTCTTTTTTTTTCTTTTTTTTCTTGTTTTTTAACTGGTGTGCTGAAGGTTATGAGGATTTAGTACTCCTACTATTCAGTGAAATTAGATCACTATATCTAGGGAAGACCACTTTCCAAAATATTACAGCAAGTTTACATCATCAAGTCAATTCAGTTGCTTGTCTTGATTATTTGTTTTTATATGAAGATTTGGGATTGCCTTATATTTTTTTCCAGTACACAATGACAATTAACAGAGCTATTCTTTTACTGCTCCCCCTTACAATTTCCCTTAGGAAAAAAAAAACAAAACAAGCAAAGACGAAATTTATGGTCAAAATGAGGATCGAATGCAGAGAACTCTTCCTGACAGCAGGAACTTCAAAAAGGATTACCTACGGCTCTGATGAGCGCCTTAATCTCCACGCTATAAAGGGAGCTCTTCTCACATTCCCTGGCTGGAGCACTCTCAATTTGCATAAACAGTTCAGTAACTAACAGGACAGCAGGAAAAAATTAGGCAGTGCAGAAACACCCACCAGGGTCTAATTACTGACGTTCATTTCCTTCCTTTTTTTCATTACTACATTTTAAGGCTTTCATTTCATTTCATTCTAAAGAGAATGTAGTTCACAAAAGGTCTTAATTTTTGACTATTTGTGACTATCATTCTTCAAGCTTTTTAACTCTACCTAAAGACATAAACAAGAAGTATGGACTATATTCAGAAGCATATTTAAATATTTAAACCCAAGATAGTCTTGTGTCACGCTGTAGTCAAAGGAACACAAAAGAACATGTACACAAATGTTTTTCTGAATTATCATGCAAGGGATGTTAAATCTTGAGTGTTTCTGAGAACAAAAGGGAGTAAAGAGTGCCCTAATACTCCCATTTATCCTCACTGAAGTCTAGGAAATTAGACATGCCAAACAGTAGAGGCTGGAATTTCTGTGGCTTGCATAATTTGCAGCAGTAGGGCATAAAATCTTACATGGTTCTTTCCAAATTGGTACAAAGAAGCATTCATTCCAATCTTGACAGTCATATTATGGTTCTGGCAACATCTCGATAAAGCAGGTGCAATTCAAATCCCAACATTTTAGGAATGCATATTCACATGAAGGTCAGTGAAGAGAGCATCTCCAGACAGTCCTTTGAACCTAAGGTGTGAATTCCTTTGTGAAGGTCCCTTCCCCTCCCCAGTGACTGCAAAGGGGCTGACGCTTCTTGGTTAAACTGAAAACTTCAATTCAGGCACTTCTGCATGGTGCCAACATCTGGACAGGAAAAACCCAAAAGCTAAAAATAAATAAATTAATAACAGAAATAGATAAATAGTATTCTTTACCATAAAAACAAATTAGAAGCACATTTTTCCAAGGATCATTCATAAAATTAACTGAGAGACCACAGTGCTTTAGTTAAGGCTTGATTCTGTTCCTGAAGATTTGAAAAATCTTCAAATTACTCCAGTAGATACAGTATTGTGCCTGTAATGAGCCATATCTAGATTAACAAAGCCTACAAAGGCAATTAATGGTAACTTATATCACTAGAAACTACAGAACTTGAGAGAAGCAAAAACAAAAAGAGCATTTTTTCTTGAAAGATTCCATAATTGGACCTGCTCTGCCAAATCCAGTTTTGTACAACTCTCCCTACAACCGGTATAAAGTTTATAGTTATGTCCACAGACTTCACATCCAGTGAAAATGATTGTGTTAAAACCCTATAAACCTTACTGAACTAATTGATTATCTTTACCAAGGCGAAGAAGCTGCAAAGCTGTAAAGCCAAAGAAAAGACAGGTCAGCATGAGTCACTATTATTTGCATAATCAATTTTTCCAGTACTAGCAAGTTTCTCTGAATTTTTAGACAATAACAGTAAGCAACCAAGCTGTGTTTTGTATCTACATTACTCGAAGTTGCACCAGTTTGCTGATTTTCCTTATGCTGTTTTTTGTTTTGTTTTGTTTTGTTTATTTGTTTGTTTTCCCTTATATATGAAGTAGGACTAAGGAAACAAAAAGTATAGAAAAGTCATCACCAGAAGTTTTGGGGTTGTAAAGAGAAATTACTTATAAAGGCCAATTAAATACTGCCATTTCTATTTCTCAGCAAGATTAGAGATGCTCTCTCACTGACACATAAGTGAGCAGATTTTTGGTTTTACTTCAAATAAGTACTGCAATGCATCTATATTTCAATACTTACAATTATTGAAATTTCAATGATTACAATTGGCTATATTATTTTAAGCTTACTGTCCAGTGGTTCACTGGACCAAAAGACTCAGAACTAAAATCCCCACCTGTTTCAAATGCAGTAAATATAATTTGGTTTACATATATTGACTAGCTTAATTTTCACTCAGTTAGAAGATTTCCCTTTTTTAGACACCCAGTGGAATTTCAATAAATTATCATGAATTATTGTGAAAAGACAACGGAAAAGAGCTTAGCTTACAATTTTTGAGACCAGACAAGGTCGCTAAAGCAAAACAGAACCGTTTTTCAGGATGCATATTTTAATAATGAAGATTTGTTATCCATAGCAAAAATTAATTTCTGGGTACATCATCAAAGGGAATTGTCCTACTGATTTGTTTTGGTTCTGTTTGGCTTTTCTTTTGGACTGATTTATTTTTATGAAAGCAGGATCTCTGCTATGGAGTGTGAGAGGTCACAGCCATCACCCTATTCCCTGGATCATTTTTTGCGGAATAAATATTTCAGGTCTCAGACTTTTTTATCTAGTCCAACTGAGTCATCAAGCCTCCAATCCCCATCAAAGGAGAGAAAGAGGCATGTCTGAGAGAGACTTAACAAGGTTGCTCTATACAACCACTGTAAGGTGTTGGGAAGTATCCTCTGGAGATGGTTGACACATAACCTTTACTGTGGAAACAGTACAGAGATCTCAGAAAAAATATTTCGTGCTTAGATAGCTAAAGGTAGGTATGATGAATCCCACCGTAAAATTTTAAACTGCTAGGTTTTTGTAAGAAACTAAATACTATTAAGATAAATATGCTGAAGATATGATGAAGTTCAGAGCCTGATACTACACTCTAGAAGTACACAGACTATAACCATCCCAAAACTTTGGAAGCTGATTAGCATCCCACCGCAAAATTAGAGCTGAATTCTGTTTTAGTGATCTGCAGGAGCTTTCACTTGAGGTCATTTCTAGACTTCACACTTCTTCACAGTTCACAATTCCTTCAGGTTTGCACAGGTACCAGCAGGTGGGGCAGCAGCTATAATGTAATTTCTGATTTAAAACCATGTTTACTGTAAAAATTTGAGGCCATAATAATGTTGCATCCTGACTTCTAAAGCAAATACATATTCAAATCTTTATAATATTATAGCTCAATCAAGTGACTCTACTTGAAAAGAAAAGATACACAAATATGTTTCTGCCTCCATTTTCTCTGGAAAGATTTGTTTGTTTTTCAGGGTTCACAATTCATTAAACTGCATCGATGTATTTCCTGGGGCTCAAAGGACATCCATGAGCGAGCTTGAGGAAATCAAAGTTGATAACACTTGTCACCATCAGAAATTAAAACTTGTATTAGCCTCTGGGACATAATTATAACATCAATAATTGTTTTAGTGACAAAAGACTCTATCAAGCACTAGAAATAAGTTCTGTGGCATTTCCCTGTCATGAAACACTTTCAGAGACAGTAAATCACTTCTCAGCCTTTAAATCTTAGCTCTCACCAGTACCATGAGCTAAGCAGCAGGACTGACATACATAAACCTTCTTGCATTTCCTTTTGGGATGGAAAATAATTGTACCAGGAAAAAACAGGTCAGAAGAAAGGGAAAATATTCTGAATTTATCAATTTCTTGTAACCTTTCTTTCTCTGTGAAACAGAGGGAGAAAATACAAACAGGTACTTTCTGCCATGTGGGTGTTTAGATAACAAGAAGCTGTTATCTCAAAGATAGCATGTATGAAGTATAAAGAGGTTTCCAAGGAAACTATTTTTCAAGTAGTTCTCTTGCCAGAGATTCATTGTTTTTATTGGCATCCATCTTTCTCACATACACCCTCTTCCTTTTACAGGATGATAAAACCCAAATGTTTCCAGATTCAGGGTTTTGGCTTTGGCTATCACACTATCTTTAATGACTGACTGCTCACAACAACATACAGAAAATTGAATATTTACTCCAAATCCTTTCTTAGTGAATATAACACAACTGTCCTGATGCAAGCATTTCAAACCTAAACATAGGTAACATTATAAGTACTCAAGGAAAACCTATCTCCAGACTGGACACCAAATCATTTAGAAATGCAAAAAACAATCTGAAGTATATATCCAGATCTAGCTAGATTTTTCTCTTGTTTCCACTTGGTTAAAAAGAAAAGGAAAAAGAGAGGAAAGATTTATAACAGTAATAATGGATATACATTTCTGTTTAGGTAATGGCCGATTAGACTTCTAATGATCTGAAGTAAAACAATAGCTTTTTACTTTTTCAGTTTAGGTATAATCTGACATGCAAAGAGTAGCAGTTAGAAAGCTGCTTGGAATGATTACATGGCTAAATGTACTTCATGGCCATCCATGGAGAAAAAGCTCCAGAACTGAGCTCTGAAAGTCAGAGGCACCTGTGTTCAGCTAAGAAATTACTTCTATACAGAGGTTTATGTCAAATACATTCCTGAAAGCTGCCAAGGCAATACCGTTGCAATCACATGAATAAGCCCAGCTTCCAACCTAGCAGGCAATAGCTCAGGCTTACATTCTGCAGGGCCTGGGTGATGTAATTCCATTCTGTATTTGAAAAGACCCTGTTACCTTGCAAGTAAAACACTTAAGCACATGCTTAACCTCATAGGCTGACTTATACACAGTTTTCAGTGATATAACATCTGACAGAAACCAAGCAGATGGTTCTGAGTTTTTTTGGATTGAGGCCTAGATGCTTAGAAAGACATTGGTGAAGTGTTTCATGACTATCTTTAAGTAATTTTTGGCTTTAACTCTAACTCAATATTTTTCTTTAGCCAAATGTTTCCTTCTTCTGCATCCTCAGACTCCAACAGCATCCTTTCACTTTCATCACCAGAAGTGCACTGCTTTCCAAATTTCAGACAAAAGTATATTAATTTTAAAGCAAAATTATTAAAATTATAAAATAATATGAAATTGTGCATTAAAAATTATTTTATTCTATATGGTACTCCTATCCATAGATTGGCACAGATGAGGTATGGGTTATATCATTCTGCAGGGCTGTTATTCATAATTTCAATACAATTTTATTTGTGAATTGTAAATGACAGATTACTTCATTTAGTCATTAATGACAGAGTGCCATGCTATCAAGAGATGTCCACTGAAAAGCTGGGAATTTGCTGCTTGGAGATTAATGAGAGAAATCTAATGACAGATGTTGTTGAACATTTTATCATCACTACAACCTTGTATTTTCAAATGGAAAGTCATATAGAGTTGGGGAATAGATAAACAAACTAGCAACAAGGGATATGTTTGTGGTGGTATAGCCTCGGCTCACAGTCAGGCACCCACACAGCTACTCACACATTCCCCACCTCGCCCCAGCAGGATGGAGAAAGAAAATAGGAAGAACAGGAGCAAGAAGACTGGTAGGGTCAGATAAGGATGGAAGGATAATTTAACAGTTTCTATTACCAGCAAAACAGACTCAGCCTTGGAGAATTTAATTTGTTGACAATCTAAATAATTTGGTACCAGTTTGGGTTAAAGAGTAAAAAGAAAAAAAAATGTAGATGCTTGGGAAACACCTTTCCTCCTTTCCATGCTCAGTTTTACTACAGACATCTTTCCACCCACCTTACTGCTGTCACAGGTTATATTCAACAGCTTCAGTGAGGCAAGAGCTGGTCAGGTGGTTGGGGTCAATACGTAGCATTTTCTTTCTGTTGCTCCTTTTTTCTCACACAATTTCCACACACCAACATGGGGCCTCTTTGGGTACAATCAGGGAAGTACCTGCTGCACTGTGGGCTTATGTATGGGTCCTTTGTGGCGTGATCTCCGTTTCATCATGAAGAACATCCTTTTCATCCTCTCAGCTTGGTGCTCCTTCTGATGTTTCTCACTGTTTTGGTTTTTTCCCCCTTCTCCCTCTGCCTGTACAGTGTGTTCTGCTCTTTCACAAAGGCATTTGCACAGAGGGGCTTTCAGCTTTGTTGATGGGCTCTTCTGTGTCCTTGCAGCAGTCCATTGCAGGGCCAGCTGGAACTGTACCTGTCTGGCATGAGGCAACCCCTGCCTTTTGCCCACAGAGCCCCTAAGTGCCAAAGACTTGCCACATGAACCCAATTCAACGTAATTTATAGATTTCCTTGGCAAAGCTAACAAAAATCTCAGTCCTAGTGAAGTCAAAATAGTTTATGTGTATATTTGTCTATGTATACCTCTTTGGCCCCAAGAGTGTTTCCAAAATCCTAGCTCAGGGCCATGAGGGGTTCATGTCTTTCTTGTCTTCCCATCAGGCAATTCTCTGGCAGAAATAAGGTACAATTGCACTTCAGTTTCCCAGCAAATGAGAATCAGGTATTTGTCTATACCTATCTTCCAGAGATAGCCAGTTTGGATGATGTGGACCGTAGTACAGCTGTGCATTTCACATAGGCACATTCCATGCAGCCTGGAGAGCAGGCTCAGAGTTCCTTTTCTGAACATTACCAAAATCTGTATCCAGAAACTCTTCTCATTCGGTTGCTGCTAATCTCTCTTCAGGATTCAAAGAACGATATTTGGAGACCATCCCAACAAGCTGAAGCTCTGATTTCAAGTGGAAAGGAAAATAAACATTGCAGATTCTGAGGAGAGTAGGGGAGGGTTGAGGAGGGAGCAGTTTCTTGACTCAGCTTTTCTATGATTACAGCAAATCATCAGAAGGTTTCCTGTAGCTTCATGCGCGGTGCTGAAGCCTATCCATACAGGTAGTCCACTTCCAGATCAGCATGTCTGCTTGTGCAAGGATTTATTCGCTTTAAAAGCCCACCTCAGTAGTATCCAAAGAGGGAGGTAGCATCTCTCAATCTAGGGTCTGGTATGTAAGCTGGGGGAAATACTGTGCAAAGTTCCCACATATTTGGACTTCAGGGGATCAGAATGAAACTCAGGTGCAATGTCATCCTGGATAAAGAGAGGATGTTATGAAAGAAATCTGCTTTTTAATCAGTCTATTCTAATGAGTTGGAAGCATTTTTAAATTACCCCATAATTTATATCTTATTTGTTTAATGAGGCATTTCCTTATGAATTGCTAATGACTGTTGTCAGGAAGACATCTAAAATACAGACTCATCTTGATCTGGCACTATTTCTATCTATTCTCACCTTAGTGAAAAGAGGCAGCCCCCTTGTTTGCTAACCCCAAAATCAGGTACATATATTTTGTAAAGTTTAGGTTGCTTTTGTTTTCTATAAATTAACATTTGGGGAAAAAAAGAAAAAGCAACTACACCCATAAATAACCTTAATAATTTTTTAACATTATTTTCCAAATTCTTGGTAGCATATTGAAAAGGAACATATAAAGACCAGATATGTGTGGCATCATCTTTTTCTGGTAATTGAGACCAAAATACTTTTACAAAATTTGATCTTCAGATAAGGTCCTCCTAGGATCTGAGAACATCACTGGAACACCAGCACATGTGAAACAAAAGAACTGGTTGCATAATTACTTTGCCCTTTCTGTCTCCTTTTTGATTTCCTCTGACAATACCTATTCTGACTATGGGCAGCTGCTGCGTCAGTGCTTGGGGATTTTTGTTCATTACTTATGTTTTCTCATGACATCTTATTTTTTTCCCAAAAAGTAGCTGCTTCTGCAGGTTCACCTCTCAGATCAGTAGGCTGAGCTGTAATAGGAAAGAGTCTTCCTGTGGTATCAGTCACTAGCAGGTGAGCTTTGAAATTAATTCTTTTTTTATGACTTTACATTTTCTTTGACCATACTTTTTTGCTGTTGATTTATTATCTTTGACAGGCTTTTTAGTGTGAGTCACAGTTAGTAACATACAAATCTTAACTGGAAAGGCTCCCCTCAAGTTTGGGAAGAAAACGTTTCCCTTGGCAGTTCACTTTCTGTTTTTCTGCTGAAAAGACTTCAAACCAGGCTGTGCTAGTTGTGTGCTTGTGCAGCACATTTATCTTGGAAAAC
This sequence comes from Bombycilla garrulus, assembly GCA_013400315.1. NCBI lineage: Eukaryota > Metazoa > Chordata > Aves > Passeriformes > Bombycillidae > Bombycilla > Bombycilla garrulus. The sequence continues at coordinate 254,101 of VXBU01000910.1, forward strand.
AGAAGTACTACAGAAGAGTAAGCAAGAAAAAATATGTGAGGATGAGCTGTTTTGCTTTTAGAGAATGTATGTCTTTTTTTCCATTTCTATCATTTATTTGTCCCTTAGTTTCTCATGGTCATGAGAACAAAAGGTTTATCTGCCCTTAAGAAAATGACTAGAAGCTGACAGAGAAAACTTTTTTGCTAGGATCAGCTGTGGTTCTGTGGTTGAGTGGAATTCTCAGTCCTTAATTTCTATTTTTTTATATATTTTTTAAACTATATTGTTGTTGACCCTCTGGAGGACTGTGTCACTTTTCATAGAGTCTATGCCTTCAAATGATCTAAACATTACAAAATCAGTGGTGGTGTCTTTACTCCAAGTAAGTAAGGTTATACCTCCAGACAAGGAATAGCATTCTCTCAGCCATTCTGCCTACACCATCCTTCAAGATTACAGAGGCACAGAGGAAAAACAGTGGTGCACAAAGAGCAGACAGGGTACAGCCATGCCAAAATGCCACCAAATGCCCCCAGAGAAGCGGAGCATGTTTTAGCTATTACTTGTCTGTGGAGCCAGTGCAGCTCCCTCCATGCTGCACAGCCACACAGGGTTCAGTCTCGGCAGCAGCCACATGGCAACCACCATAACCCTCCCTAAAGGCATGGCTGGCTTGGTGATCTGACAGAGCATAGCTGACCTACTCCTGGATACCAGCTCTGTGCATCCCCAGGTGCTCTCCTGTTGGAACCCAGGGGGTTCCTATGATGCCTTTGGCCGACCCAAAACCTGGTCAGGAGGCTTTTCAGCCTTGCCAGAGGTGTCAGGGACCCTGGAATGATACTAAAAATGCCTGTGGCTCTGATTCTAATCCATGGAACAGGTTGTCAACTTTGTATGAGGAATTTCAAGTCACAAAAACTTAGATAGAAAAATAGTAGTAGTTATAAGTAAAAAGAAGAAAATTTGAATGTATGTACAGGGGTGTTTAAAGCCCTGTACAGGGGGTTGGAGATCTGTACAGTGGGGTCTGAGGCACAAGATGGAGAATTTTTACACGTGCCATGTTATCTTATGTTCTTCTTCATAACCTCCATCTTCTTGGTGATGCTGGCACTTTTGGATTGGTTTGACACAGATCTGGACATGGTGATGTGAGGGGCATGGATTGGTACTTAATTATAAACATTTAATACGTAGTTTTTAGTATAAAAGATTACAGCTCATCCAGGGCGGGCACAGTGTGTCTCTGGACGTGTTCTGTGTCAACCGTGGCAGGGCAGAGAAATCTACTTTTGATAAGGAATTAATAAACTGCCTTGAGAACATGAACAAACTACTTCAGACTACTCCTTCAACAGCACAGGCTGGAAACCTGGACTTTTCTATATATTGTGGGGTCTCCTGGGGCAAAGGAGATCCCCACACTCTCCAAGACACAGCACAAAAATGAGTAACCACAGTCTCACTACATCCAACTTCTGATGGGAGGAGCAAGAGACACATCTACACAGATAGCAGAGGTACCTCTGTCTTAGACCAGACACCAAACTACTTATACAAAAAAAATTATGCATTCTTTTAAAATGAGGATTTCTTTTTTGCCACAGCTGGATTCCCTGTAGGCTGTGCGAAACTTGCAGATTGCTCTTCCAAGAGTCAAAATCTTCCTCTCCCTCCCAAAGTGTTGCAGCTACGTTTGACGACTTGGGGGTTTATTGCAAGATGTGTAACAAACAAAAATGCGCATGATGTATGGTGCTCCTGAGGATCCCATTTCCAGTAATTAATGACAGTTGTTACAGCAGTTAGCTACAGACCAAGTCTATGGAATTATGTCCAAGTTTAAGCACGGGTGAAATTAAACATGCTATTAATCACATTCTTCTTCATTTTGGAGAAAAAAAAATAAAAATAAAAAAAAAAGGGAAAGAAACCCCAAACAATGCAACAAACCAACCACAAAAATCCTGCATAGCATTTGCAGTTTAGCAACGGGTGTGGGTTTGCTCTAATACATTGTATTGGGAGCTAATACAAGTTATCTGTTTCCAGATGCAAATATTTTTCAAATCTTTAGAGAAACAGGCTTAAAATGTGGAACAGTTATCTCTGGATTTCATGCCTCCTATATATCACTTATGTTTCATGGAATTTGTTTCAGTTATTTACCTTTACTTCTAACCTCACAAAAGAGCCAAAGAAATGTGAGAAAAGTTTTTACCTGAGTCCAGCTATATAAAAAAGCAGGATGTTTTATTGCATTATGGAGAAAAGAAAATATTTTAGAGGGGGTTGAGTTATGACTTCTCTGAAATGTCCATAAAAAATTTCTGTTGCCTGCTGCTAAAATATTTCCAGTTTCAAATAAAGCAGAGACAGCAGACAGTGCAAGGACACGGGAGCTAGCTACCATATATATAGGCATGCAGTAGCAATCAAAAGGAGCTCACAGAGCAGTTGCACTTGACAACTGGCTGGCTCTGTATTTACAACATAGAGAAAATTTGGAATGAACAAGGAGACTCAAACTTTAACAGAAAACTGACTTCTTCTGAAGTTTGGAAATTAGCAAGTCACTTAGAAAAAAAAAGGGCAGTCATGGATTCTGAATTCTTATTTATAATTAGAACCAAAGCACAAGCAACAGACCATGAAAAAGCTGCTCTTACGATACAGTCACACAGATCTGAGACAGCAGAGGAAAAAGCTGGCAAGAAAGTGTGTATATCTTTCCCCCTGTTACAGGGACAGCAAAATGGAGATGGTTTAGTGAGGATACATACTGCTCCATTGCAGCCAAGAAGCATAAACAGAAGAATGTCTCTAATGGGGCTACAAAACAGATAGCTAGGGAAGGATATAAGAAAAAGGCAGTTGCAGACTGATAATTTGCCAGATTTTTTTTCCCAGCATAGAACAATTTATGGTTTGGGACTTCTCCAGCTTCTTTGTGAGAGAGCAAGCATAAGGCTGCTTTCTGCAGTGCTGTGCACAGGAAGTGGTGGGCAATGTCCTTGCCTCCAGACTGATTCTCTCTGTGATAACACACACTATGGCTGTCTCCATGACCCAGCATCCTTCTGCATCCTTTCATTTGGCCTTGAGTCCACTTGCACACACACTGCAGAAAGTCCTCTTCCTCCTTAGTGCCTGAGAACTTGATTAGAAGGTGGGCATTTATTTAGTCTCAGGGCTTCTGTGAGGGAAAGTATAAAACAGACATAAGGATACTGACTGCCCTATAGCTCTCCAAGCATATTGACAGGAACTTGGAGCAGCAGATGCACATACAGACCAATGGTGGGTGGTGTACAAAGCTTTCACACCTAGTTGCTGTAGGGGTTACTTCAGACAAAAGATCTACAGTAAGTCAGGAAAGGTGAGTCAGCGCAGGGCTGTGATCCACAATACTATGAAAATATCGGTTCAGCGCTGAAGGCATTTCAGAAAGAGTAGAAATTATAAAAGGAACAGAGAACAAAAGCCAAAATGTCCTGCCAGATAGCACTCACATCTTGATACTTTTGGTTCCCATGGGCAAAAAACATACAAACAATATGTGGTATTGCTTAAAAAGGCTCAGGAAGAGGCACCAAGGAAACTCAAGGTCAGAATCACTTCCAAGGACAAGCTGGACTCTTCAGCTGGCAAAGAGACATCCTGAAAAGAGATACAGCTGAGGTTCTCAAAATTCAAAGAGCTTCCAGAAGGCCAGACAAGGATTGGACCCTCGCTGTCTCCTCCAGCACAAGGACTAGTGGCCGTAAGATTAAGTTAGTCAGAGACAGATAAAAGTGAAGATAAGACTTTCTTCATGCAACATGGTAGAATTGACTGGTGGAATTCCTTGCCAAGTTATATCAGGAATGCAAAACCTTGGAGGTGCACTTGATCTGTTGAGTGCTTCTAGATCAAACTCAACAGGCTCAGTAAATCCTGGCAGGGGAGAATACCTGAAATCAGGGAACATATAAGGCGAAAGATGCTTGCCTAGTTTTTGTTCTTCCCCATACAGCATTAAAGACAGTCTACCAAACTAAATGAAGCTTTATTCCAAAGAAGCAAGGCCATTCACATGATTTATGCTGTGACAATTTTGTTCTCGTGCATCAGCCCGTTGACAAATAATAGGAAAGAGGAAAGGATCAGGAAAGATCGACAAGAAAAAAATCTTGCCTTTCCCAGAATTCTGCTATAGGAAATGGTAACAGGAGTACTTTGAAAGAAGGTAAAAGTATGTCTGTGCTTTGCCATTTGGAATATCTTAGGAGGACTAAAACGCAGAAAGGAGTCTTTGGAAGTTGAATTCTTAAGTCGGCATGTGCCTCCAGATGCTCAAGGGTGCAGAATCCTTCCTCTCCAATCTTGGAGGTGGCAGCTTTATCCCAGAGTGAATACGGTTCTTTGACTAGAAGAAAGAGGCTTTTTTTTTTCATGAGCAACATGACAGCATGTTAGATCTCAGCCCTAGCAACTCAGACATGCTGAAAAGGACAGCACCACCTGGGAGGTGCCTCTTGCTGCAGACAGGAGACAGTTGCATGGCTGCCCCAGCACCGCCTGAATGCCTTCTACTTTTACAGAAACAGAGAGAGTGTTGTATGCTATGGCCAATGTTGCTGACACCGTTCTCAAAGATATGGTGCTAGCAAGAGCCCCGCTGATGATTTCGTTGTTCAAAATGCAATGGAAGCCCTTGTGAGCAATGCTGTTTAAGCAGCAGCTTTCATAATTTAGGAATGATGCTTGAAAGGAATGTCACTGAAGTAGGGACCTGTTAGATAGCTATTCCATTGGGTGACAGTGTTTTAAAATGAAATTAAAATGGAAGACAAAAGTTAGTAAGTGCTCTACTCAGTGGTAATGGTGTCCCTAAAATCAGAATGGAAAAATCCCAGTGGGAAGTGGGAGTAAGGAGGGGATGGAAGCTGGACAGGATTACAGCTGCATCACATGGCAAAGAACTGTATAGCTGCAGTGTTAGACAGGGGAGTACAGACCTCTCAGCACCTCCTCCCCATGCCTGTGTAGTTACTCCAAGTAAGTGACCTACTGCCACCAACCAAACAAGAGGTTTTGATCCCTTCTCAGGAGAATCTTTCAGCAGAAAAGTCAGTTTAATAATCAGGATAAAAATCCCACTAGGCTCTCAAAAATACATGAATATACGTATAACTTGAGGCGTTGTTCCACTGCCTGACATAAAGTGGGTTGTGAATAACAATCTTCACTGACCTCTTAGAAAACACTGGCATTATTTAAAGGCTTGTTGTGTATCACAGTGTCCGAGTAGGAAAAGGTCTGAAGCAGAATGAGATCCTTTATCATTGCATGGCAAGAAGAGAGACCTTATCAACAAATCTGAGCAGTACAACTCAATCAATAGAGCAGCAAAATGAGAGTGTGGATTCCTAATCATGTTTTAAACCAGCAAGTACAGCTCTAATTATATCAGAGGGTTATTATTTCTAATAAAGAACCATCACCTAAAAAGATTTTTTTCCTTATCTGCACACTTGTGAGATACAAAATTACTTCCTAGCTATAACACTTCTTGCATAATGACATATTATCCAACTACTTGCCTCTTCACTGACTGCCGGTTTAAAAGCAGTTTTGAAATGCAACCAGCAAAGATAAGAAGAATATGCTCAGGTTCCTTCATGTTCCTGTATAATGTATACAAGAAATTGAAATAAGGCTTGAAGTAATCTCCATTTTGGTGGTTTTTTTCCCTTGAAAATATCAAGTCATATATTGACCATTGTTTGGGTTTCTCTGCTGTCAGTGGCTATTTTCAGGACTTTTTTAGTTTATGTCTTATTTTTTTACATGCTTCAAAGATTAAGTACTGGATCATTTTCTTAGCCTCATTTAAAAAGATAGGATTGGTGAACATTTGACAAAGTTTTTCTGCCAACTGTTCCAGTCAAACAGATGTTAATCGCCTACATACTTTTTTATGTCTGGTTTTCAATCATTCCAACAGCCTTTAAAAAAGTAAGTATAAATTTCAAATGCATTTCTAATTCAGAAAATCAAAACAGGAAAATTTTGAAGTATAATTTTTAGCCAACTTCATTCATCATAAAGAAAATGGATAAAAAAAGCCTTTATTCTTTCTGCCTTTTCTTTGTCAACATGAAAGAGTGCTGTTTTTCTGCAGTTCTAAAGACTGCCAAGGACTGCAGTACAACCAAAGATCTTCCCAAGGAGAGAGGAAAAAAAAATCAGAGGTCTAAGAAAACTCTAAGACAGCTTAATGATTTCTCTATCCCAGTGTTCCCAAAAATAGTCCAGCAGCTGAAACATTTCTTCATTAGAGAGCAGCTTTCACCAGTCCCACTTTGGGAGAGCTTTAGACTCTCCTGTCCTTTTGACATCCTCCATGCCCAAGCCTGCACTCCTAGGGCTGGTTAAACCTGCACTATATTGATTTTTATTCCTCTGGTAATGTGTCCTTTCCAAATAGCCTCCCCAAAGCTACTGAGTTTAGTATAGAACACCTCTAAAATGGGTGCAGTTTCACAGCAGAGACAACATAATTAACTGATACCCAAAAAATATAAAGAAATATAAAAATCCACAACTCTTATGTGTTTAAAAGCATTGACTGATGAATGCACAGCCTGGTATATATTACTTGTACCTGCTGTATGAATCAGTCGGAGATAGTTACATTTACTGTCTGCCATAAAACATTTAGAAAATTGCAAAGCTGGATCATAACATTTTCCCAGTCCAGAAAAGTGTTGCATGTTTTTCTGCTTCATCTGGAATCTCTGGTTATCTGAAGATTTATTCTGAAAAGTGGAAATAGTCTTAAACCAGGTCAATTTTTAAAAAATTATTCAACTAATCATTTTAATGTTGGCAAAGTTGAAGAGATAGCTTACAGTTAAAAAACAGATGGCTTCAAAATGGTAACAGCTATATAGAGGAGAAAAACACCACAGAAAATAACTAACTTTATTTTTATTTTCCAATTTTCTCTGATGCCTAATCCATTACACTCTCATGTGTTTGCCAGCTTCACCCTCAATTTAAGTCTAAAATGAGTAGTATGAAATACTGAAACTATAGTTGCAGTCATTATAAATGACTGAGTTTAGGCGAAAGTAGCTCTTCCCTTTCATTGCTGTGGACAACCAGCAAACACCACATCTTAAAAAAAAGTAGTAATTGACAGCAATTTGCACACTTACACATCCTTATGCATGTGTGTACACACTTTTGTTGACATAAATTTCAGAAAGCTTTGAAAACAACTGGAATTCAGGCAAAGAGAAAGAAGCTGAGACTCCAGAGCAGTGACGTATGGTTAACGCAGATGGAAAATACTTTTCTGCCTGTCTGTTTAAAAGATTCCTGGTTTGTTCATTTAGAATCACACTAGACAAAGAAGGAGAATTTTTTTCTATGAAAAAATGATCTCTCATTAGGAGACAGGAATATGAAGAACCCTGAAAGCAAGTCCAAGGAATCACTCAGAAGCCCTAGGGAAATCTCACAAGTGCAAGATTATACTTCCTGATAGAAAAAAGTAAAATTTCACCAGGGTGGTCTTCATACACTAAAAAGTGATGGCAGCAGTGAACAGAAATGCAAGGCAAAACCAGACTTGTAATGTAGACTACCAGACTTTGAGGATTATACCAGTTTTCCATGTTTAAAATTTGAATATCTGTCTGCCTACATTTATTAACACTGCCTATATTTATTTACAGCTATTTGCAACTTCACACTTTTACGGTTTTCATCCCTAGAGACTCTATCAAAGATATATACGTTTGGTCGTAAGAATGACTAGTTTCCAGCTATTTCTTAGATGTATTCAAGAAGGCAAGCCACCACAAAATGCTTGATGAATACAGGACAAAATCACCAGGGGGACTGCCAAACACTGTCCTCTTGATGTTTAAGCCAAGAGAGACAAACCAGTTCTGGGAACACATTAGGAACAGTGAATCCCCTAAAGGAAGGGGAGGACTTTTAGCCCCTAAAATGAGACTCTGACCATGATGCCAGGTCATCTGCAGAGGACAGATGTTTACCAAGTGTGTGGCTCAAGGCTATGGTAATTCCATACAGCAGAAAATATTTTCAAGTAAAAGCAGGCCGTTTGCCACCTGCATCTCTAATCCCAGCAGTGCACTCTTTCCATAAACACCACTCGGCTGAGTGCAGTGCGATCTACAAGAAACAACAGCTATCTGTGAAAAACAAGTCTCTTTTATTTCACTTGTTCATCACAGAGTGTGTGTGTGTAAGCCATCTATTGTGTGTTTTACTAGGTCACTTTTCTTAGAAGCTTTTACTCCAGTAAATTGATAGTTAACTCAAGGCAACAGGCACAGGAAGAAGGCAGAAACCTGGAACATCTCTCATGGCACCTCAGGAGCAATGTTTGTGTGTTGAAAGACAGACCTCTAAAAGCATGATTTACTCCCAGGTGACAAATGGAAATGTGCCAAATTTGTTTGCAGTGCCGAGCTCACAGGATGACTCACCACAGAGATTTGGAAACATCTCCAACTAAATCTTACTCCAAATACACCATCTTCACCTGCTGCAGATCACAAGGTGTAAAAGCAGGGATAGATTTATGGATAGATGTATATACAGCTTTAGATGCACTTATCTGCCTATTTTTTCTCCCCCAGTGTTACGGACATTGCCACCTTCCTCCTGGGAATCACAAATAGCAACCAATAATGACAAAAGAAAGCTCTTTGCTACCAGAATTTGTCCACAGTGGAAGTCTTGATGGTCTCAGCTATTTCAGTACAGAAATAAGTTGCGTTTTCTTCCACACCCTTAATAAGAAAACAAAACAGATAAAACTAAACAGATACAACAAACCAGCACATAAAATCTTATTGCAGCTTAGCTCACTTTGCAATAAAAAAGATTATGTTTGTAGATACCACATACCTGTTTGTGTATCCATATGGGGTTTAAACTTATCTTCATAATTTAAATGTGCAAGCACAATAAATTAGGGTTAATTAGGATTAACTAGTAGACCTTCATAGTTAAGGTCCAAATGAACATTCTGTGATTTATTGAGGAGGGAAAGGGGAAATTTAGAGTATCATTGCCTCAGCATCACCTTGTGTGCTGTACAGAGACACAAGTCCAGCAGTGTTTTCTGCCTCGCTCTCCTTTTCGACTGATAACGTACTGACAACCTTGCTACAAGTTAATAGCAAACTATGTTTATTAAAATTCTATCAATAAACCCTGCCATCCACAGAAAACCTGTGACCACTCTACACACATATGGAAAACAGAGAGGGTAACAGAGATTTTTTTTTTTTTTTGTAGGATTATCATCCCAGCTCATCCTCCAAGTGTTTCTATGCTGTAACAATGACATTTGAAATTAGCCAGTTCCCATGTGCCAAAAGACCTTGGCTAATTTTTACCCTCCACTCCTTCTTCACCTTTCTTTAAAGGTCCTGTGCTTGGGGGGACTGTTGTGATTCTATTGCTACAGGCACTAAAGGGCTGTCTCCCAGGAAAAGTGAGGTCAAAGATAAGGTTAGGTGTGCATAAGGCTGCTAAAGGTAGGGCAGCTCCCAGCATATCTGATGCCAGAATGTAATAAAGACAAGAACTCTTAGGTTGCCTTTTTTTCTCTCTTTTTGCCCAAATGACCAGGGACAGCCTTACAGCTCAATTGACTGTAAATGGCCGAAGTTAACACAAGTCTAAAGTAAAGCCTGAGCACAACTGTCACTGCACCTCCGAAACACACAAAACAGAGTGAACCCTCAATCATAACAAACCATGTTTTGTTCCACAATTCTGTAGTCTTATAGATGATCTTATCAGCATAATCCTAAGAAATCCTGTATTCCTGTGATACATTACTCAAGCCATTAGTGCTTGCATCAGCTCCTATGTCATCACACCAATAATACCTCTTTCTTCTCTTTTTTTGTTTTGCCTTTGAGGTGCAGGAAGTCTGAATGGGTCTTCCTTCATTTCCTGCAGGAAATAATTCTCCCTTGCTTCAGAATTTATTATAAAACCCCTTCACTGATTTCCTAGCCTAAAATCTCCATTTTTTTTTCTTCTACAGCTCTTTTATGTCCTTTACAGAGCTCTGTAATTTTGTCTTCTCCAGAGATCCTTTTAGAAACTGCTCTTGATCCAGGTGAATGTAAAGTCCCATGCACAAATTCTCCTAGAAGGTAGGGAGGAATAAGTCTTAGTTGCCATTTTTATCCCCTGATACAAGAAATGCCAGTCACAAAGTTCAGAGACCTCTCCAGAGACTGTATTTTCTATTTTCCTTGAGAGAATCAGAAGGCTATACTTGACCAGCGGGTCCTGTATGTCCAGCCCACAGCCCATTACCATTTAAAATCCTAATGTGTTAGCAAAAAACTGTGGGCAGGATTTCTGTCCCTTCTCTCCCCTCAGCACATGAAGTGGCAAATGAAAATTGTCCCTCATAACACTATCAATATTTCCAAAGTTTCCAAAATTCAGGCGTCCTAACCCTGGTATAAATTAGAGCAGTACGACTGCAGCTCTAAGAAGATATCATGGTCCCTGAAGAAAACACCTTTGACAGACTGGTTGGGAGAAATTACTTCCTTTCACTCTCATTTTTGTCACTGTCTGCAAAGGAGAAAATTAAAACAAATAATCCATCTCCAAACATTATTTCCAGGTTCAGCCTGAGTCAGGATTTGGAGAAAATATTCTTCTCCTTAATGAAGCCACTCTGGAAGTTGCATATTTAATTCTACTTTCCATTCTAGCAGTGTGGGCACTGGATTGTTTTTTCTTCATCTCTTTACTTTCTGTGTGATTGATTGAGAAACCTCCTGCCTGGATGGCATCAATTCACCATAATCTCTGCTGCCTATTAGGCAGTTTAATTCCAGCATCTCATTTTTTACTTTTGAGTCATGAATGTAATCAGTCCAGCCCAGATCCTGGATACTTGTGCGAAACAGCTGTCAAAGGCACCAGCCATTTGTCTTCACATTTGATGAGTTACCAATTGTGGCAGTACATAAAGACTTCCATCTTCTTCTATTCTGAAGTACCTGACAAATGCACAGTGTTTCTAAGGACAGAGTAGAATGGTTTTGTAGTCATTAGAGTTTTGATGTTTTCTTTTTTTTTTTATTTTAACACACTAATCTTATTAGATCTTGCTAGTGTTGCCATACATGACTAAACTTTTCTCAGCCTAGCTCCTATGAAGGGTCTCCTGGGAATGGCTCTGGTTTTTATTCACCTCAGGGCTGAGATAATTAGACAATCTATCAACTGTGAGGCTAGCTGGGTGGTGATGTTTTCTTGTTATCTTGACCTTAATGTTTTGGATGCTCTACTCTATGACAGATATGCCAACGATAACCATTCCCTCAAGGTTATGGGCAGTTTTGTGCTCCCAAGACAAGAACAACAGAAACATTTACACTCTTCAAATTACCCAGTCCTCTACCATCTGTCTGCAGTTCATCTACAGAGCCCTGGTTTATACTGCTATTTGACCTGCTGTGTTAAGTAGCAATGCAGTAAGAGAAGTAATGTCTGTCTCAAAGTCAGCTTCTCTAGCACCTTTGATTGATTTTACCCACTTCCCAAATTATCAGAATCAGCATTGAGATCTCAGTATTAAGAACTCAGACATTGAGAAAAAATGCAGGATCTCTAATTGCTCAGTGATGGCTACTTGTTATGGAACTCTCTCACACTTATGCTGCCTTTGTATCATAAAAAAGCCCTTTTAACTCCTCAGTGTGTGAACATGAAAAACAATAAAATACATTTCAAAATGGAAGCAGACTTCAAAAGACTGAGTATCTTAGCTCAGAGCTAAAAGTGAAAGACACAGGAGCTCTTCAGCAGTGCATCTCCTGCAGCAATAGTAATTCTCAGTGCAGCTGGAAGCTCAGGTTTTCATGGGAAGTGACTTTCCTTCCACAATGCAAGAGCAAAGATTGCTTATACAGCCCAAAGATTGGTGCCACACTTCAGCATTGATGGTTTGCAGGTAGTAGGGTTGTTCATGTTTTTCTCTGCCCTAATAATAGCGAACGGGCAGGCTGCAAGAACTAATTAAGTTCTGCACAAGGAAAAACATCCCAGGATGTTCTGAAACTAATATGACTACGTTGGCAGCCCTGGGGATTAGGTTGAATGGTGAGAAATAGCTGTTAGAAATAAGAATATCTCTGGATGAAGGGATGCCTCAGCAAGTTTGTTGATGACTCAGCAGAGGGGAATTGGCTGGTACACCTGAAGGCTGTGCTGCCATTCAGTGGGACCTTGATTGGCTGGAAAGTTGGGCAGAGAGAAACCTAATGAGGTTCCATAAGCAAAAATGTAGGGTCCTGCACCTGGGGAGGAATAACCCCAAGTACCAGCACAGCCTGGGAGCCGACCTTCTAGAGCTGTCAGTGTGCTCTTGCAGCCAGGAGGGCCAATGTTATCCTGGAGGGCTTTGGAAGAGGGTGGCCAGCAGGACAAGGGAGGTGATCCTTTCCCGCTCCTTGGCTCTAGTGAGGCCCCATCCAGAGTAGTGTGTCCAGTCCTGGGCTACTCAGTACATGAGAGACAAGGAGTTCCTGGAGAGGGTCCAGCAGAGGGCAACAATGATGAGGGGTGTGGAGCATCTCTTATAGGGGAGACAGAAGGAGCTGTGCCTGGAGAAGACTGAGAGGGGATCTCGTCAATGCATATAAATATCCCCAGGGCGAGTGCCAAGAGGATGGTGCCAGGCTCCTTTTGGTGGTGCCGGCGACAGGACGAGGAGCCGTGGCCATAAACTAAAACACAAGAAGTTTCACCTTCACATGAGGAAGAACTTATTTACACTGAGGGTGGCAGAGCGCTGGATCAGGCTGCCCAGGGAGGTAATGGGATCTCCCTCTCTGGAGACATTCAGAACCTGCCTGGACATGTTCTCGTGTCACCTGCTCAAGGTGACGCTGCCTCAGGAGCAGGATAGGATGGTTTATCTGCAGACATCCCTTCCAACTCTTCTATGATTCTATGAAGTTCTGCATACCAATGGGTCCCATGGAAATGAATATCAAATACAAGTGTCCTGTTGTGTGGAGAATCAGAGCCCAAAAGCCCAGTTCTCAAGTTTGAATTTTGTACCAGATTAACAGCAAAATTTCAGTTTAAAACAGGATATTTTCTCCTTCAAACTGTGAGAAGACTCAACTTACCAAAGTAGTTGAATTTGTCCTTGCTTCTCTCTATCGGTAGAAAGAATCTCATCAACAGCATGAGAAGGACAAGTTTTATTGCTGATGGAAACCAAACATATAAAAATGTACCAAAATAAGAATGTGAAGTAAAAGCTGCTTTAAGCCTGCTTAATAAGCTATTCCATCATGTCATCTCTCTGAATTTAAGCCTCTCTCCTATTTAAGCTCATCAGTTTGAACATCCTGGTTTTGGAGTTTACTCAAGACAGTCTGGTTTTCCCCATGCCCTTATACTTCTGGGAAACTCGCAATGGCTTTATGAATTACTGCAGTCATATAAGATATATTGCATATTTTATGAATTGCTTAGTACAGTCTGAGCATACTTAATATGGGTAATAAAAGTATATGTTGTCTTTTTTGTGTAACATCAAGTAATTCATAAATAAATAAATCATGTAAAAGCAAATACAATTTTTCAAGCTATCATTAAATGCTCTATACTTAAAACAAATGCTGAGAAAAAATATTAAAAGCTTAGCTCTATGAAATTAAAGAGGCACCATGAAAATGAAAATCTCATTTCTTCCTGAAAATCTAGTTTCTGTTATAGTTACAAGCAACTCCTAAAATTACTATAGGTGAAAGAAGAATGTCCTCTATTTCCTGCATTTTTTACATTGTTTACATTTGACAGCATATTGTGTGTAGTCATTTATTACATCCATTTATATTCTGCTGAGAATATTCTTATCAATGCCAAGAAAAGAATAAAACAAAAATAAACCTGCATGTTTTTGAAAAAGAAGTTTGTAAATAATTTCCAAGACTTGCTAGCCACTGCTAATCAAGAGAAACTATTGGATCTATATTGATTATTCTCTCACAGTCTGGTCTACGTTTTAATAAATGGTGTTATTAAAATCTTATTATATCAGAAGATATATTTTCAACACTGCAACATCTCCTTAGTGTTGCTTTGCTATTTGGCAAGCTGAGTGGTACAGGCAAATAACACCAGGTGAAGATGTACAAGGCAAGTATTGGCATATCTGTTGTATTTTCCTTTAGCCATTGTCTCTGGTCTCTGGAAAGTCCTTTGCAGATGACGAAGGCAGGAACTGGGACAATGAAGAACCACCTGCTGTAGGAGATGATCGGGACCACTGCCTTGTGCCTTCTGCTCTCTTGAAGACTTTGGGATATCATTAATGGTCTTTGATATTCAAGCTGGTGCGTCCCACAGGGCATATGTCCTATCCACCATCCACACGGGGATGTGTCAGACACTGCACAAACCTCCTGAGGCCCCCAAACTGAGATGCCTCCATCTGGAGCAGGTCTCATGTCATATGCTTGAAATGATAAAACATTCAAAGGAGCCCATGAGAGCCACTGGTGAGTAGTACACTTCCCACAATAGGACACTACACTCCTTTTGTTTTCCACAAATGGGAAAATGAATTTATACTTCCTTCTCTGCTTTGTCTCCTTCCTTTTAAATTTTCCTGTAACTTTTGTCTTGCACCTTCCATGTGTTCTCATGTATCAATGCTTCCTACAGCTAGGTTGTGACATGAAAGGTGCATTATCATCCCTAAGGATTCATCTTACTGGGGCTCCCTCTAAATTTCAGCTGTATCTATGATATTGCAGGAGACAGTCACTGTTCTAATTCTGATTTAACAAAAAAACCCCCACACCACTCAATAGTGAGCAAATAAACCTTATCAAGAGGACACTATTTCACTGTGACACTGTAGCTGCAGGAACATATTTCCCAGCTCGCTATTGAAATTCTATAATCTGAATAGGAGAGGTACAAATGAGTTGGGAGGAAAAACAAATCTTTTCAATTGCACTTCAGTTTTCACTTCAAAAGTATAATGGTTGACTGTGATCCATGGCAGACAGATCATTACCCCAAAGTGTAATATGTCTTCAGCTCCCAAGTCAAAGTACTTACAGCGCAGAAGCTCATGTTGTGCCTTAACCCCAGCCACCAACTCAGCATCACACGGCTTTTTGCTTATTCCCTGTCCCCAAGCAGGATGAAGGGAACAAAACTGGAAGGATAAAAGCAAATAAACTCGTGGGTTGAGACAAGAAGAATTTATTAAGTGAAATAAATAACCCCCAAACAGTGGCCCCTGGCCAGCCACCCCCTTAGCTTTTTACTGAGCATGATGCCTTATGGTATTGAATATCCCTTGGGTCATTTGGGATCTGCTGTCTCAGCTCTGTCCTCTGCCCTTTCCCCCAAGTCCTTATGCACCCTCAACCCCTTCTCTGGGACAGGTATTAGTTAAAGGCTATTTCTTACAAATATTCTGAGTGTGTGAGGCTTTTTCTGAATTATCATGAATGCGAAGCACCAATATCACTGTGATTAGTAGGATTGTTTTCTGAACTTCAGTTATTCAGTTATGATATATATTAAAATAACAGTATTTTTTTCCATATGTAGAGAATATGTTCCCTATAGATCCCAGGCCAAATTCTTATTAGAACAGCAGGAATGGGAACAAAGTTTAGATGGACCAGAGGAACATCATATATTGGCAGAATTTCTGAATTGACCATATAGCAACTGCTAAGGATCATCCCAGTAGCCAAAGCTCAGCAGCATTTACTGTACTGAGGAACTGCCTGCAGGCTCAGTGCTCTGGGAGTCCACCCTGTCACGGGCGATCCCAGATGTGTAAAAAGTCTTTGTTTCCAGCCCGCCTGCTGAAGAATGAATCTGGAGTCTTCGGCAGTTGTTTTCAAGGTTGTTTTATTTTTATCTTACCTATTAGTTTCTTTCTGCCCTGCTGCAAGCTGCCCAGCAAGAGAGTTTGAGGCACTGTGCCCGCCCCCGAGCCTAGGCTGTCTTTTTATACTATCAACTACATAATTAATGTTTACTGCTAATTTCCAATCTGTGACCCCTACATTACATTGTCCAGCTCTCTGACAAACCAATCCAGAAATGCCACCCTGGCTCAAAGATGGATGGCAAGAAGGAGAAGAAGAAATAACATACCACATATAAAAATCCTCCATCTTGTCTCTCAGACTCCCCTGTACAGAATTTCAGACCCCCCCCTGTACAAAACCCCAACCTTTTCTCTTTTAATCTATAATTGCTACCATTTTACTACTTAAACTTTGGTGACTTGCAGTTCTTCATATAAAGTTGGTAATTTGTCCCATGGATTAAAATCAAAGCCACAGGCATTCTCGGTGTAAAACCAAGGTCTCTGACCCTCCTGCCAGGGCTAAAACCCTCCTGGCCAGGGTTCAAGTCATTCAGGAATGTCATAGGAACCCCCTGGGTTCCAACAAGTGCTTCAATGAGAGGGCCTGGGGGGTGCCACCCAGTCAGGGAAGCTCTCAGGAATGCAGGAGCTGTCCAGGTGTCTCCAACAGTGGGTCAAAAAAAGAGGACAGAACAAAGTTTGGGTAGGGAACAGGCAGATCACAAATTTTCTTTGCAGTGCCCTGAACAAGTCACTGAGAGCAGCAAAGCCCTGAAAAAGACTTTCTGGGCATATACTCTTCTATCATAACTGTGCAAAGCCACTCCATTCCCTGAAGAGTCCTCTAACATAAATGCTTTGGCTGACACTCTGCAAGAATTCTTCCTCCTTTTTCATCAGTATTTCCTTTAATAAAGTTTCAGTTACCAGTGTATAAATCAAACACATGGGGAATATTAGCCCTATCCTTATAAAGAACAATTTACTGTAATCTGTTTTTCTGAAAGTTTGGTTCATGATGGTTTGTTGCCTGTTCCTGTGCAAACAGTACAGTAAATCACCCAACTGAGCAGCAATTTCTCAGCATTGTCTTATATTTTACCTGTGCTGGGGCTTTTTTACTCACAATATTGTTTTCAGCCCTGAGAAGTGAGTCTGCAGAATGAATACTTGAGCCAGCATCCACAGTGAGTTCTTCTAGACCCTTCTCTGCACTTCTTCATTCTGGAAAAGACAAGTAGCTCTCCTTTGTAAGGACACAAGCACCCACCACATGGACAGAGACTTTCTAAACACTTATCAATTGTGGTGCAAAAATCTTCACAGACTTATTTCGAGGCTGCCTGCCTCTCCCTTTGCAACACAAAGCCATGGTTCTTTTCATTCATATTGGCAGGATTCTCCTGCATGCAATTCTGACAACCTTTAGAAGTAAGAAAAAATAGCCTGAAGGACCCCTGCAGCATGCTTAGTGCCCTCAGCTTGGTTTTCCTCCAGGGACTTCACAAAATAAATGAAATCTATGCGGTCCTGAGTCCAGGAGACATTTGCTTGCTTTAGGCTTGTACAGCTAATGCAGTGAAAAAGGTGAAGGACTACAGTGGAGTAATTTGGCTTTGGCGAGAAAGAGGGAGATCCATTACTCCTTTATTCATTAATAAACAGCCAAATAAATTTAAAATATAACTGACTAATATTTTAAGTGTCTTTAGAAGGTGTGGTTGCCTTTTTCTTCCTGCAACTCTGGTAATATAAATAACACTATAAGAAAGACATCCTTCTAGAAATATGTATTGGACTGATCTATTGGCTTAAAACAACACATAATTTACAGTTTACCAAAATTGCCCAGAATCTTCAGCAACCAACCTGTATTACTGCGGAGGAAAACATAATGTTTCCATCCTTTCTTTTTTTTTTTTAACTTTATTCCTTCTGGAAAGTACGTACGGTATTTCACTGTATTCTCAACTCTATTCACCCCTGCACCAAATGCTTTTTTTTCCATTTTATCATATAACACACTCCATAGTATGTTTTAGTTTTCTTGTATAAAGTTATTTCATGGCCCCATGAAAAGCCTGGGCATGCAAAAACTACATGATTGTGGTTTTGCATTACAGATGTTATAAACATTTTAAGTGCCTGCTCAAGTCTAAGGACAAAAAAATAATTGTAGAGGGAAGGGACTGCATAAAACATGTCATCTGAAATTACACTATGTAATCTCATAGTTTCTGTTTGGTTCATAACACACCAGCCCACTAGAAATTACTAGAAGCAATCTTTTCAATATAGCTACTTCCTAGATACCAACCTTTGGTTTAAATTACGCTAACAAAAACCTTCATATCTTTATCCTTCCTCCCCCTTATTTCCAATACTATATCACATTGTGCAGTGGAAAGGAGAAAAATAGCAGAAGAAAAACATTTGGAGGAATAAACAAGGACAAGACACCCAGATGAAAGCACAATAGGATCCTCAAATGTCTATCACTACTACCTGTTACCTGGCAGCAAAGAAATAAAACAATTAACAGTAGGTGGGTGATGAAGTAAGCAGGACAAAACCTGTGGTTGAAATCTAAAGAAAGATGATGTGTTTCTAAAAGGCTTGCTAAAGAGAAGGAATAGTCAACACCAGTCAGAAGTCAGCTAGTAAGCAAGCCAACAGAAAGGAAATGAGGTCACTTAGTGTCATCTCATTGCCACTGAAATTCTTCAGAGCTTCTGTCGGAAAGCAGGAAGTTCAGTGCCTGGCTGTTATCAGATTATAAATAAATTTCAAGTCAATAAGGCAAAGAAATCAGAACCTAGAAAGAACTGCATGTCATCTTTTCTGTAGACAAAATGTCATGTCTGATCCTCTTAGTAGGTACTAACAGCCTTGGTCAGTATCCAAGTTTTGCTGTTTCCTTACTAAAATATACCCCTTTAACAGCCAGAGCAGCTGAAAACTGCTCTAAGTAACACTGTCAGTCAACTAAATCAGTGTCACAAGGCATTCTGCTTAGTGATCTTCCACTGCCAACATAAATTTTACATCTGTGATGTGTCAGTGCTCCACAACCTAAAAGCATTTTGAGGAGCAACTGGCCAGTCAAAGTGCTGTGACAGTCCCGCTCTGCTCTGCACTGGGAAGCCCCACCTCGAGTGCTGTGTGGAGTGTTGGGTGCCACAGGATAAGAAAGATATAAAGGTATTAGAGAGCACCCAAAGGAGGGTCATCAAGAGGGTGAAGGGTCTAAAGGGGAAGACATAAAAGAACCAGCTGAGCTCACTTGGCTTGTTTAACCAATAGACTACACATCACAGTCTCCAGTTTCCTTGTGAGGCGAAGAGAAGGAGCAGACTATGATCTTTTCTCTGTGGTGACCTGTGGCAGAATCCAAGAGAATGGCCCGAAGTTGTGTCAAAGGTGGTTTAAGTTGGATCTTAGAAAAAGGTTCTTCACCCAGAGGTTGTTTGGGCACTGCAACAGGCTCCCCAGGCAAGTGGTCACAGCACCAACCTGACAGAGTTTAAGAAGCATTTGGACAATGCTCTCAGGCACAGGTCTGATTTTTGGGGTGGTCCTGGGAAAAGTCAGGAGTTGGACTCAATGATCCTCGTGTGACTGTTCCAACTCAGTATATCCTATGATTCAGGGATTCTATGACTCTGAAAGAGCAAACCACATTCTGAATGTGCTACCCAAATGCAAAATTTAACTAGGTGTAGATGTTAGATTAACTACTTTCTACTCAGTCTTCATCACTAAGCCCCTTCTGAACATATGTGCAATTCCTCTTAACAACCTGACATCCAGGGTTGTTTTCTATACACTGGATTAAATTTACAATTATTTTTTGTCACAAGATCCTTTTCAGGATCATTGGATCGAGATTCATTCACAGAGGGACATAATCAACTCACAATTGAGGAAAAAGCCTGCACTTCATCATACTCGACTAGGAACACAACACCTTCCCAGAAGAAGGCAGTGCCATCAGTTACAAGAAACAAGCTGCTGATCACCAATCCTACTACCTGTCCTGTTGGGTTTGACTTTTAACACTGCTACAACCTGCTCCTAGATGGATCCATGACAGCATGCTGTCAGCCTTCATGGGCTGTAACATGTTAACCCATGCTACAGCTCTGATACACAAATGCATCATAATTAATCTGCTGGTTGGCTTGGCAAGTCTTGATGGGAAAACACAAAGGTATTTAGATAACAAATATCAAACTGAATCCAGTGAGACTTGAATAACTGCATGGACTTAGACTATAGTGCTTTGTCTTGTTTATGTGTCTTTTTAGGCTTTCTTTCTGCTCTTGACCTGCCCATCTACTCTTCATTTTAGTTCCCTCTTAACATCATTTTCTTTCAGTCCTTCAGATTTATACCTCTCCAACTTGAGCCTGGTAAAGTTTCCCCTTGCTAGATGGAACATCTGGCAAACAACATGTTAGAAATCCTGCAGTTCTCTAATAATTTTTGGTTTTCATCTGAAAACAAGCCCAAATTCATCAAGATCTATCTGGCAGTTATTTGTTCCAGACTGAACACAATGTGCTGGCTGAGGTTATGCTACAGTGATAGAAAGAAGAAATATAACTACACTGTTTTGAAACATGCCACCTCTGAACATGAAACTCAATAGCTCTGGCCTTTTTTCCTGGCTTATTATATTGTGAAATTACCTGAAAACACCTTCCAGAATGATGAGTTTCTTCTGCATCCTCTTGCCAGTGAGCCAAACTCAAGTTTCAAACTATTCTTCTGCAATAGTCTTGCAAATTTTCAAATTGTAATCTGACTAATAATCTGACGTTTTGTTCCTGCAGATGTGTAAAGAATCCCAGTATAAATATTCTCTCATAAACCTATTGGATTAAGTGCTGCTGTGACAATTCAAGTTGGCTGAGAATCTATTCTAAAATATAGCAGTGCATGCTCCTGATGTCAACCAAGATAAAGATTTCCATGGGGATAAATAATTTTTCATGTGCTTTTCTGAAAAGAAAACTTCGCTCTAGCAGCAGAAGTTCCGAGCAACAAAGAATTTGCAGTGAGATTTCTCCTTAGTCATAGTTTCTTTCTCTGAGATACAAGCAGTGTATCTGTTTATGTATTTATGTATATCTTTCTCTTTACATATATCTTACAGTAGTCATGCCATTCTGCAGGAGATGAAATTCACAGATCTGAGAGTCATGTCAGAATTCTACCCTGTACTTTACAAGCACACATTCCTTGTCAGTATACATCCATGAACAAGCCACTAGGTGTGATTATGTCTAATCTTTGATATTGATATAATCATATTCCCAGAAAAACAAAGCAGGTATAGAAGTAATTGTGTAATGCTTTAACCCATACCCAGCTCATGTGGTCTCCCATGTGCCTGCATTTCTCCTGCTGTGTACCATTTTTATAAATTTGCTTTCCTGACTATAGGAATAAATATTCCACAAATCCAGAACCACAGAGACCACTTCTATTTTTCCTGTTCAGAACAGAGTTTATGAAACAGACTTAGATGTGATTGCATTTATCTTTCCTACAGTCAGCCTTGGGCAGCTCCAGATTTTCCCATGCCTGAGGCTTTGCCACTAATTAAGGCATCCCTTCTTTCAAGACACTTGCAAAAATAACATATGTAACCAGAACAACATGTGCATTTGAGGAAACAGAAAGAAAGACATGCCCAAGATGATAAAAACTACTAGTAGAACAGTAGCAAAATATTTCTCTTTTTCTTGCTTCATTTCGCAAGTACTCCATACTAGTAGGAACACAGCCTTAAGTGCTTAGATCTAGGTGTGGGTTACACTTCAACAGAGAGAGCTCAACTTTTGCTGAAAAACCAGTATAACTTACAAAACACCACCCTAGATTCCTTTGTAGTCATTTGGCATTTTCTTCAGCATCTGCCTTGAGCTAGAGAAAAAAAAAATCACCTTTCTGCATCCCACTTTTCCTTCTGTAAAAACTGGGGCAATGGTCCACAAACTATCCACAAGAAGCACAGTTTTGGCACTGTAGTTCCCAATGCCCTGTTTCACATTTATCCGACAGTACTGTGGGATTCTAAGATGCTGTAAATGTAGCCTTAAAGCTCTGTCAAACTACCTTAACGAGTAACAGAGCAGCCGAGACTCTCTTCCTCCAGGGCATTAATTGTTCCCGGGGGTAGGGCAGGAAAGGAGAAGAGTTGTATAGTCATTGAAGTCTAATTACCATAAAAGTACTCTTTCTTTAAAGTTGGCACATTAAAACCAGCCCTCTTCTTCCTTTCTTTATTTAATGTCAGTAGTAAGACTGCATACTTTCACCCTAAGTGGAATATTTTCAGCCCAAGCAAAAGTAAAAATCAATTAATGACAACTAATTAGCATTCTGTACAGCCCATAGCACAGAACTCATGCCTCTTGCAATGTATCTTACAGCAGCTTAAGAAGAAATATAAAACATAAGATCAGCATCTGGGAAATGTCAGTGAGTAATTTTAAGAAACTCTGAAATTTATTCAGTGATAACTCATGTAAGGGCATATCTAGCTATCTTTTATTGATATGATTCGCTTTACTGACTCTTAGAAGTACCTTAATCCTGTAGACAGACTAGCTGAGTTCGATGAGATGTTAATTGGTTTGTATAAAAGTGCTACAATCCAAGCCCTACTCTCATGTCACTGGGGTACACTTTAGTGTATATTATTTTGTTATTTTCAGAAGCCTTATCCATTATGAAATCAATTCCATTTCCACAGTGTCTGGCATATTGCATTTTGAAAAAAAATAATGTACAAATACTGTTTAAAGAATCCTAGTTCAAGAAGCTAAATTCTGAACTATTCTTAACTTAAAAGAACAATCCATAAACTCAAATTTCTAAAGTAGTCAGAGTAAAGATTAATGAAACATTAAAAATACTCAAAACATCTTCCATTTTGAAGCTATGACCATTTGATTCTAAGACAAATACCCCACAATCAATATAACCTTCATGAATATATTGAATAAGTGCTCCAGTCCAATTTAATAAGCTCCCAAAATATTTTATTCCATAAATTGAAGGCATTTCAGCAATAACTCCACAAGCATTTATCCCATTTATTAGATATTAATTCAAAGTTTAGAGAATATGTTTTAAATATGTGGACAATTCATGTTTTTATAAACACAAACTACTGGAAATATAGCATAACCTTCATTCTTCATTGCTCAGAGACTGAACAGGGCTCTGGCTAAGTTCATCTAACTGCAGATGAACCTGCTCATGACAGAGGGTTTGGACTAGATGGTCTTTAATGTCGCTTCCAACCCAAACTCTTCTATGATTCTATTATTTCAAAGCCAGCTTATATGCCATGCTGCATACAGCCCTGTGTTTATTAAGGGTATCTTGCCTTTCTTCTGCAACATGCGGCTGGTGCAGAAGATCCCTGCTTGACCATCCCACACCCTGGACTGCAGGAAGGAGGTAGTTGCTGGAATCAGCATGACCACACTTCTCTACCACAGAGCTACATTTATCCCTCAAGTCAGAAGAAGGTCATCATCATCATCATCATCATCATCATCATCATCATCATCATCATCATCATCATCATCTTCTTCTTCCCACTGTGCTCTGCTCCTCAGAGTCATCTCCATTTAGTTCTGTCATGTGGTTGTGACCTTTTAGCTTTCACACCTGGCAACTTGTCTCTGTGTCCCAGGTCCCAAGTCCTATTGTCTCTTCTAGGTGAATGAATGAGATGGCATATATTGTGACTGCATACAGGTGCATTTCTGGATATTTATTCCATCTGTAAATTGTCTCAAACCATATAAGCAAAATTTGAGACTACTGGGGCAGGGAGAACTGATATCTCCCATAGTCATGCTAACTGATATTGGCCACCGTCTGTCATGTCCTGCAGTTGATTTCTGCCCTAAAACCTCATCTAACATAATCAATAAGAATTCTCTATTATTCCATTTCCAGCAGAGACACTATTTTCCATCTACCCTCATTCTGGCAGCAGACTGCATCCCAGTAAGATAAAGAATCTGGAAAAGCTCCCAGTATCTATGGATCTTTATAAACTTGAGAGAAAAGTTGACGCAGGCAAGAATTTTTTTCTCTGATATCTTGCCATGCTCACTGTTATCATAAACTGTTCAATGTATCCTGACAATCAACTTAATATGGTTTATCTGATGCTTCTTCCATGTTTAGTAATAATACAAAGAATGTGGCTGCTACTGCAGAAAGTTAATGCTATAGCTCTTTACCTATTTTTCTTCCTGTATGTTATTTTGCTTTAAGAGTGAGAGTATCACCGTGAACTAATGATAGATCTGTTTACCCCATGAGAGATTCATGTCTGATTATACTGAAGTATCAGACTTTTCCGGACCGAATTTTCTGACCTCAAAATCTCAAATAAAAACATTAATTTAGATAGATGAAAATATGGTTCTAATAAACCTGAAAACTTCTTTCACTGCACAGATCAGTGATGGCACTTTGTTTAAAGCATGGTAATATTTTCTAGAATAAATAATTGTTTAGCAGTCTTTAACAGTACACAAACACTAATTACTTTAGAAGTTTTTTAATCTTAGCCTGATGCTTTTAAAATATAGGTATCTTTTATACATTATATGATTTTTATGTATAAGGTTGCAAATTGCCTGTCAAGCAATCCTATTGTGTAGCAATTTATGTGACTCATTTTTATGATATATACATTAAGCATTTGCTTGACTTTTGTATGGTGTTATTTTGCTTTGTAGTAATAAAAAAAAAGATCTTGAATTACTTTTAGTGAATTTCTGTCATACAGAAATATAGGAACCAGGCTCTTCCTCTTACATGTATTTCTCCATTGGATTTTCAAAATATTATTTTCAGGTTGGACTTTTTTAGTAAAATCAGGTGCTACTCCAGTCATTCAGCCACAGAGCTAAAGCTTTCCTTCCTTTGTAAAAACTAACTTGGGGACATATGTCCAGATGATCTGACCCTTTAATCTTTGGAACAGTATTTTTTCTGACATCACTTATGTTTAGCATGCTCCAGAAAGAGATACATGGTGAAAACACCAAATGTGCCTGGCAGTGAGATTCATAATGAGAGCAGAGATATTTGTGACCCTACAGTGGAGGGGCATGACCTGTTATCTGTACCACCAAACCAATCCTCCAGCAAGGGAGGGACTGAGAGCCACAGATACAGTTCTCATGTTTCCTGTCCTGTTTTATTTTCCTTTGACCTGGGGATTCTGATTCTTGTGAGGAACCATCTCAGAATACAAGTTTTAATCCAGGCTTGTACTTACCCAAGAGCTGAGATGGAACTCTAAACTTTTCCTCTCTCCCACAATGCAAATCAATGAGAGTTTAGCCCTAAAGGGATGTCTTCTGCAGCAGAGCATCACAGAGCAAACACAGAATAGCTTTAAATAAGCTATCTTAGGCACCAGCAGCAGATTATTTCCACACAAAGTACCCCCCAGTGTGAATTAACCTATGCTTTAGACTGCTGCCAGCACCTCTAATTTAAAGCACATCTGAATGTTTCTCTACTTTGCAGTAATTTCTTTCATAGGTTTGAGATCAAAATTCTCTAAGCAATAGGTATACCAAGGATCAAGAACCTTCACACCTTGAATGACACACTAAGTCATCTCTCACTGAAGAGAATTTATATGTCTGTAGAACAGGGGCCATCATTCTTACCTGTTCAGTGTGCAGATGAAAACTAGCAAAGATTCAAAAACAATATTTTTACTGTCTCATACTGATACTTTCAAAACCATTGAGTTTTAAATTGCTGTTTGATAGCTAAAGCTCCATATGCATGTCCATCATTATCATCAGCTTATTGAGAACCACCATGACTGCAACCTCCACTCACACAGTGAAAACAACTCTTAACAGTACTGAAGTTTCCTTTTTCTCACACTCCTATTCCAAGTAAGAGCTCTCTGCACCATCATTTTGCAAGCCCATGTACAGCTCCTCCAGCAGTAATCCTGGAGCGAGTTGGGGGAGCAAGGGAACGAAAACACAGCAGACAGAACTGAAAAGATTACCAGATTCATTTTTTGCAATCACAGGTAGCCATGGTGTGCAAATGCCTCACATGACAGGGTCCTTCTGCAGCAATGTTCAGCACAAGTACCTTGGTTAGTGGAAGGCTAAAGTCATTAGATGACCTTTTGCAGCCGAGGTGCAGCACTCTGTGGTTTTTATATGTACAGGGTGAGTACAGGGTATGAAGAAGTGTCTAGCTAAAAAATTCATTATCTTGCTTGACTTAGACATAACTGATGGCAATGTTCAGCACAAAGCCACAACAATTGGATTTACAGCTCAAATTTGAATTAAAAAAAGCCAGACCATCTCTTCCTTGACAAATAACCATAAATAATTTCAAGAAGATAATTATCTACTCTGTGGTGAGCCTACCTATTCTGGGAGTGGTGTTGGTCAAATATGTCTCATATCTCAGGTTCTGATCCAGGTTTGGACCATTAAGTGCCTCTTCAAAGTTTATGTGCAGAACATGGCAAGGTTCCTCAGCACCATTGCTGTCCTTCCTGCTCCATGTCTTTTCTGCCACACAGCTGGAACACTTAAGAGGTTAACACCAAGAAGGCTGGGATGAACTCTGGTATTTACATTTCACAGTTTTATTATTCCTACCTAGAATAACTCCTGATAAGCTGCAACTCCTCCTGGCACAATTCTGCCAAAAATACGTAGGTGTAAATTACAGGTTTTGGTCTTGCATGATCTGAGAGCACTCTGATGCCTCCAAGCTAAACATCACAACTGTGCTTCTCTTATCCAGAGTCCTGGCTGAACTTCATGGTGTTTATGCACCTTGTTTGCCCATGCGATAGATGAGTCTAATCTATCCAGATCCAGGAAAGGTCTTGGGCCATCCTTTTTGCCTGATGTCAGTGTTATATCATGGAGTAGGTGAAAAACTAAATGTAAACAACCACTGACCATCTCCACGATACCTGTAGCCTTCCATGTTTTTTCCCAGTAGAGTAGATTACCGACTTGATCTTGACCAGCTTCAAAGGCTGTCTGGTAGATAGGCTGCATTAAAATGGCCAGCCTGGAGCTGTTCCTATCCAACAGATCAGATGTCACTGAAAATTTCCTGCTCAGAAGAAGTTGGTGAATTATCACAAGCTCAGGGAAACTACACAGTGCTCTTCACTCTATCACCAACAAGCTCCTCCAACAAATACTGGCCAGTGGAGTGAATTCCCTATTTCACATATCAACGACTGGGAGCAGCCATCTGCTGCCAGGAGTTCCTGAAGTTGCTAGGACTTCTAAAGATGGGCAAAAGTAAAACATTGGATGCTTGCCCAAACCTTCATAATGCTTTGGGCAATCTCTGCTTAGCTGATGCATGCTTAGCTTACTTGCCTGGGCCTTTTCCATTAATCCCTTTCACAGTTCAGAGAATCTCTGCTATATCAGCACAAAAACTTATCTCAATCACTAAAAACAGGCCACTTCCTCAGGCAAATACCTTTGAGACTGAATTTGTCTACTCCCTATTGCACCCCCATGAGCACTTAGGTCTTTTCTCAGGTGTGATGATCAGTGTTGTTTATAGTGCTCTCGGTGCAGTCTAACTACTTTATCTACAATAATACTATCTTTTCTGATTTATATTGTAGCCCTGGCAATTCTGGTTGCCTTCTCCAATAGAGAAGCAGAGTGAGTTGAAGGCCATGGGGAGTATCTCCATAATAACTCCCCAGATTTATTACAAACTCCTAGTAACATGCTGCAGTGACATTCTGTTTGTTACCCCATTGGATTATTTGCTATTTTACATCATCTCCCAGAAAAAGGCATTTAAATGATTTAAGTCCTCTGTGTCTAGCTTCATTGTTCTTCGTTATTTGCTGTATTTCCTGCATTAGTATCATATCCACACCTGAAAATTCAATTCTCAATAGTATTAGGTAAACCATTAAAAATAACAGAAAGCTGAGGAGGATACATTGATTCTAGTGATCCTTTATGCTTTCCATTTGCAGTAAATCTGTCCCATCCTTTCCTACAGAGGACTTTTATTTTGTTGAGCAAATATTCTTTCTTCTTCCAAGGCTTAGCCATTACGAAAATTTCTTCTGTTCTTGCCTATAGCAAAATTTTTTTCTCCATGGCAGGAATTTTTATTCTACTGCAAGACAGAGGCAGTGGTTTAAGCAGCGTTCATCAAAATATGTATTTGAAACCTGTAATGGCCACTCTGTGATACTGGAACGAGAGGGGTTTTTAATTAATCTATTTTATAAAAAAATATTAAAAATACTTATTATAGTGGCAGAATATTTTGAAAAACATCATGATTTATTTTAAATAATATATCCCCATAAGTTGCTTGAGAATATTAGCCAGACCTAAAAAAGATTTCAAAAATGAAACCTCAACCTTAAAAGCAAAATGTAATAAAAATTTTGCAAGCATGTTAGTGAAGCGGGGATGTGTTTGGAGTCAGAGTGATCCTCATGCAGGATGGTTTTCTCAACTAATGCCACGACTTGCCATGACCAACATGCTAGAAAACTTAGGAGAGCTAAGCTGAAAGGAAGATACAAGATGTCACAATGAAAGACCAACTTTTTTGGAAAACTAGAATGCTTTTTAAATGTGTCTTAACAGAAATATGAGCCAATAAATTGTCCATCAAGATATTAACTTTTTAAAATGTTTCTGAACCTCTGAATCCAATCTCCCCTCATACAACAGTTAGAAATGCTGTTGTTAACAACTACTTTGGTGTAGACTGTTCCTTCTTGCCTTTATGTATTTGTGGGAGTCAGACTCTAGTTCAGTATATTAGGGACCAAATAAACAGAATCCCATTTGTGGATGTGGTTGTCCATCCTCCCTGCGTGCAGTACACCAGTAACAAGCCAGGTTCCTGTCCAGGGCATGCCACTCATTTGCTACCAATGACAAAGACATTCGCCTTGATGTTCAGAGCAACTAAAAATCAGGTTGAATTACATTAAAGCTGAAATTTATAGCTTAGAATCACTACAATATTTGCACTATGCAGGAAAATATTCAGATCTATGCACCCAACATGAATTATGCAAGTGCTAGCCAGATCAGACCCATTATAAGTTTTGGGAAGAAAGAAATAAACCTGGTGTGCCTTGCTTTAATAATGGTTACAGAACATGAACCTTCAGGAGAGGTGTTTTCACAAATGTAACTTCCAACAGAAAAAGGCCAATGCTGTCTTCCTGTTCCACAATCAAAAAGGAAATTGATTAAATCTAAATCAAAATTTTATTCCAAGTAGGTTTTTTAATTAAGAAAATAGGTAATAGGTTTTCACAGAACATTAATGCTATATTATCCTTAAAAATATCTGAGACAAGTGCAGATGAAATCACCAGACCACATTTTCAACATGGCAGGAATTGAATATTGGCTTCTTGATGACAATACCAAAGTCTTAACTACAAGCCAAATTTTTTTTTTGTTCTTCAAGTAATTTCAATTTATTCCCTCTAGATATGTAACTGGATCATTTTATTGCTCAAGTAAACACATAAAACTGTTAACTTGCCCACAAGACCTTTTTATTACAATGTCATTCCCATGAATGCAACATGGAAAGAAGAGAAAGATTTGCCACTTTATCTTCAAATTTCGCAAAAAATATATTCCTCTTTCATGCATTAAATATTCACAACTGCACACAATAATGTTATTAATTCTGAATCAAATACTAGTGACATTCATGGAATTAAATACTTTGCAATTTATTATTTAGTTACAAAGTATTTTATTTGAATGTGCAATAAGGCCTCGATTCTGAGTCAGGTTCAAATAGTAGCATTTTAATTTATATTGGAGCATGGAAAAAATTAACCATAATTTTAAGTGGAAGTCAAACACTGAGAAAAATAAAAGATTGAAAAGGAGAAGCCATGGCACATCAGCCCAAAACAAGCAGCATGTAAAGAAAAGCTGTTAGATTGTGATGATCTGTAATTAACCTGGAAAATGGACAACTGCATTTCTTCTCAAACAAACAAAAAAAAACCTAACACAAAACCAAAACCACACTTCTAAATAGGAGTCTGAAGTTTTATTATCTAGTGTATTCAAAGAGAAAAAGTGGAAAATGTATCAAAAGATAGCACCTATCTTTTATTTTAAGGGTTGCCACATTCAATTAACCTCAACATGTCTAACACAGACTGCCCCCCAGTGTGAAAGCAGCTGTTTTGAAGTGGTCACCTTGGACATTGCCAGCTTTTTCGAAGTGTTTTTAGGAGCAGAGGTCCCTGTGACTTTGAAGGAAGGCAGGAACTGACTTTTGTGTATTTCTCCTACAAACCTGTAGGATTGCAATTACCACGGGGAAAATATCCGGGGCTTTTCCTTTCCTTGCTTTTAAAAAGTCAGTCTTTATAGGCAGTTGTGTTGTTTGCTCTGAATTCACTTCTGAATAGAGATCAAGTCTGAGACCAAGGTTTCAATTTCAATAGCTAAAGATTCAAAATTAATCAGGAATTTAAGTCAGGATTTCTTCTAAAAAGGTCAAGGTACTGTTCTCTGTTTTCTTTTAAATGTTGCAACGTACCACTGTGATATTCAGGGTTGTGATATTCATTTTGTACCTGCTCTCATCTGCCTCCAGAATTGCCACAACCTGCTCAGTAAGGCAATAGAGAGCAAAACCTCTCAGATGATGCTGAGGCCTGGTAAATAGGGATCAGTTTATTCTGAGAGCTGTGATAGAATGATCACCCTACTATCTCTGCTATTATAGGCTTTATGGTTTGGGAAATGACCATGGGAAAAAGACCAGCCTGCTGTTTCACGTCTGCTATTCCTTTTTCCCTTCTGTGGAACTTGCTCATTCAGTGTATCATGGAAAATGAATGTTATTCAGAATGAAATGGAGACAGGTAGTACTATTAATGACCAGGCAAATACTATATACAATGTCAGGAGAAAAACCAACACAGAGAGTTGTCATTTATAAACACTAGGAAATGATTCAGCAGAGAAATAAAATTGGTGAAAAAGTATATCCTGCCAAATTGACAGAAAAAGTAAGTTACAGAATTATATTAATTTGCAGAAGTATAGGAGTGAAAATGCTGTTTTCTGCTTTTTCACTTATAAAATCATCTTTCTTTTCATATTTATTCACACTCCTGCGGAGACATCTATGTTCTTAGGGGCTGATTTTGAAAGATTTTGTTAACACATATTTAGCCCACAAGAGTTTTCCCTCTCAGTTTCAATTTGACCCAGAGTCAAGATTTTAAGCCAAAAGCGATAGAATCTACTAGGAGATCTCTGTTGGGATTGATACAAAACTGCATCTCACAACCTGACTGGACCATGGGAAGAAGCCAGTAAACTGCCTTCACTTTCCTGAAAGGTAGATCTGCCACCTCTGATGACTAATACACATAGAAAACAAGAGACTCTAAGGCAGCACAGGGCAAGGGAGTCTGAGGAGAGATGACACCCTGCATCTCTGAGGAGAGCTGGACAGACAGTTCAATTTCAGTTTTGCAATAACAAATAAAAAAAAAAAAGATTGCCTTTTTTTCTTTCTTTTCCAAGATAGGTGTTGGTATCAGAAAAACAAACAAACAAACAAACAAAACCAACAACAAAACCACAAGATAAAGAAATATGACAAGCTTCTCATGTGACAGCTGGGAGGAAGGAATAAAACTGGGCTGTGGCACTGAGATGTACCTGAAGATTACCTGAAAAGTGGATTTTGTTGTCTGTTAGCAGCATCCTGGGCTGAATTAGACATTGCATCTAAAATAGGTTGAGGGAGGTGATCCTTTCCATCTGCTTAACCGTGGGGAGACATTTCTGGAGTCCTATGTTTAGTGCTGAGCTACCCCCAACATGAAAGACACAAACATACTGGAGTGAGACCAGCAAAGGACCCCAACTGTAATTAGTGGCTGGAACATCCATCATACAAGGAGACACTGAGAGAACCAGGACTGTTGATCCTGGAGAAAGCATAAGGGGATTTATCTAATGTGTATAAATATCTGAGCAAAGAGGACAGGGCAGATCCATGAGTGGTGACTATTTCCTGCTTGGTCACTCTTTGTCTCTCTCTTCCACCTTTTTTTTCTATCTGTCTACCTCACATGCATTAATAAATAAAATCCATATTGTTGGCATTGGCATGTGGTCGTATGTGTGCCTTTATGTGGACCTCTTGCTAAACAGATTGTAACAACATCCCTGAAGGTGTTTAAAAGTCATGTATATGTGGTGCTTCAGGTCTGGTTTAGTGGTGGACCTGGTAGTGATAGATCAACAGTTGAACTCAGTGATCATAAAGGTCCTTTCCACCTTGACCAATTTTATGTTTCTTCGCAATCATGCCCAGTGACAAGAATAACAAATGTGCATAAAATGCAATACAACAAATTTCCATTTAAACATAAGAAAACAAACCTTTTCATGGTGAGGGTGGTCAGTCACTGAAATAAAGTCCCCAGAGGGGCTTTATTGTCTCCATTCTTGGAGATATTCAAAAACTACTCAACAGGGTCCTGAGAAACCTGCTTTAGGTGACCCTGCTTTGAACAAAGGATTGGCATAGATGATTCCTGGAGGTACCTTCCCAACTTGCTCTGTGATTCCGTGAAAATTAAAAGCAGTCATGGAATCAGGGACCATAACCCGGATTGTAATGCGGGATGATTGAAGTTAGACAACTTCCAATGCAAGGAATTCAGCAGCTGGATGGTTAACCAGTTCTGGGAACTAAGTGAGTTGGATAGCTGTACAAGAATAAAGGTAGCCGAACAAGAATAAATGATGTGCTGAGTAACAGTTGTAGAGCTGAGAAAATGCCTCAGAAATATTTCCCCACTGGCTGCACAAGTAGCCACAAGCCCACAATGCTCCTGAAACTTTCAGCAGGCTGTGAGCACCCTTCCACACACCCTGCATAAGATCCAGACAAAATACGGCTTTGGTATGTTTCCATGATACATACTTAACAGCTGTCACTGTCATTTTGCCTAAATTATGTGAAGATTTCAGCCTCTGGCTCTTTATACAAATTTTATTCTGCAGGGCAAGAATAGGCAGCCATGACTTTCTGACTGATACAGCAGCTATGATAGCAGGTGCAATCCTTGGCACAAAAGCAGCAGGGGTAGAATGAAGAGAGATTATTATTATGACACATAGAATTAATGAGACCTTTTCTGCAAACCTTTGCTAAGCATTGTACTTTGTTAAGAGAGGCAGACAAACTTGAAAGATTAAGGAAAAAAAAAGACAAAAGATGGAACTGCGGCACACAGAATTTAAAAAAGCCACATTAAAGTATAAAAAAATGTAAAGGTATTTAATTTAATTTCTCAAAATACAAACTACACCATCACTTAATCACAGCCTTCACATAATACACAAGCAAATACTTCAGAGAGAAGAGGAATACTATTAGTAGGTAAAGGTATATAATAATATGTTTTCTTAAATTTGAAACAAGACAAATTTGGGATAATAAATAAAGTGTCAGTCTTCAAATGACAGTAATGCTCAGTGAAAAAAAATGTAATGATTGACACAATGGATTTTCCATCACCTGAATTTAGCACATCAGTACTTGATGACAATAGCATTACCAAATATATCTAACAAAGGGTATTGCTGAAAGAAGGATGTGAGTTGCCAGACCTCATAGATGCCTGTTTTACACACCAGATTGATACATCTAATTCTGAATCAGAGAAGCTGATTTTTTAAGTGGTGGTAATTATCTTATCAATTAATGGGCTGTTAGGAAGACTCTAATGATTGGTTTATACACAAGATGTTTCACAAAAGCAATAGTTGTTCTGCAAAAAATTAATCTCTTTCTATAGTAATTTATATAATAATGAAGAGTCTTTTTTTTCCCCAAACCATTTTTTGTTGGTTTTCACCCTCCTCTTGATGTCACATTGCGACTAAGGAAAGAGACAAAGTTAATACTTAAATCTAAAATGTCCCAAAATGCCAATCACTAAGCCCAAATACTAATAAGACAAACATAAGATGACCTTGTACCCTATAAATAATACATTCAAGCTAATAAGGAGTAAGAGAGTAATGCATGGATGCCAGCTGGCTGTGAGCTGTCAAATACAGTTGGAATATGTGGGATGAAAGCTACACAAAGTGAACTGTGCAGCTCAAGACACCATAAGAAATCCCAACAAATTTTGTTTCTGTCCCTGCTTCTAGAAGATGATACCTGCTTGGTAATCTGTCATCTTTGAAAAGTTACAGAGGTGAAGGGCTGTGCCTGAGTATTGAAGAAAGGAAAATACTGCATCCACTTTCAATAAAAGGCCAAGATACATATCTAGAGGATTAAGTATTAGACAGAGTCACTTCAGTCCCTGGGAAAATCATGGATAAGTGCTCTTGGAACACGTTTCTGCACACATGAAGTAGAATCATGGGACTGTGAATACTCAGCATGTGTTTACAAAGGCTAAATCATTGCTGACCAATTTAATTGTCTTCTAAAATAAAATTACTAGATTTCTAATGAAGGAAGAGCATTCATTAATCTCATTTTCAGAAAGATTTTCAGTGTATTTCCTGAAATATCCAGGTTCTTGTATCTTGCTTCCAGGTTGAGATGTCATGGTTTGGATAGGTGGATCAAACAGAGGTAAAACACTCCAGTTACATGATCAAGCTCAGGGGTTACTCCTGCAACATGATTAGCAATCTTCATCAATGACCTGGAGCAGGAGACAGGGTGTACTCTTGTCAAATTTGGAGATGACTCTAAACTGGGTGACAGCAGACTTAAGTAGAAACAGAAGAATTTGAGACTGGACATAAGGAGAAACATTTTCATCACAGGGACGGTCAGGTGGTGTCAAAGGTGGGGTTATATGCAGCCAGAGGGAAGATTGTTGAGTCTTGACAGCAGGGTGCAGATACCCACACACATGCAAGCAGCAAGTGATAGCGCTTGTGTTGGAAGGCTAAGTACTTCAGCTTGGCTCAGCACCAAGCAAATGCATTCACAAAGTTTCTTGATCCCAATGAGTATCTCCAGATGCCATGGAGTTGTGCTGTTTTAGCTCATGGTTTCAGGCAATACTGCATTATTCAGTAGAGGAAGGTCTCTGTTTCCACCCTCTATTCTGCTAAAACAAATATCTATGAGGAGGTGCCTGCCCCACCACCTTGTGTGAAAGGATTTACTAGGAAACAGTGGATTTTCAGAGTCAAATCACATTTTTCAAGGTTTAGGCACCTCTACACCAAAAGCACAACTGACAGCTTCCCAGAGAATAATTTCAATGAAAGAAGATGTGTCATCATGACCCCCTGAACCTGGCTTGGGCAGTGAGATGTAAATTCCCAGTTCACACCAAACTATACATACTTCCTGCTCTGCATGCTGGTCAGCCCCCAGAGCCCAGATCATACACAGACCTCTGGCTTTAGCACACCCAAGCCATTCCCTATCCAGACCAGGATGTTGCAGAAATATGCTCTGACTCCTTTCTCCCACAGGCCCTATTTTCCTTCCCACTGAAAAAAGCATTGTGGAGAGATGCGACTTTTGCTCAAGTCTCGTCTTGGCACAGAGGCTGAATATTCTGAATGGGGAATATGTGCTGCTCTAGCTGCACCTGGGAGCTGGAGAGCCTCCCAATGTCTCATAGTGCAGCACATGCAGGGCAACTTCAAGCAGGCAGCTTGGCAGAGAGCTCACATGCGATTAAAAAGTAAATGTCAATTCTTTTTCACTCTAGCAAGGAAAAAGACAAATACAGAACTGTGATATTTTTGAAATACAACAATAAAAAAAAATTATTAAGTGCATTAACACACTACTGGAAATCTTTGACTTGCTGGTTCTTGGAGTTTCTTTTCAATTTCTCCATCAGCCATACAAACGTAGAAATAATTCCCACATGGAAGTAGATCTGAAGTCACCAATAGGGTTACCTAACTTGGTTCCATGATTTATTGCTTTTGCTGCTAAATTAGAACCTTATATTTTTAAAAATATGAAAGCATTGAAAAATTCACAAGTTCAGCCTTTACCATAGAACACAAAATTTAGGAATTGTGTATCTTAAAAATATACCTCATATCCATATATTGTTAAGATAATTATGTTCTTGATGCACACGAAGTGCAACTATGTTACCCAACAAACAGAAAACAGATTATCTCTACTCCCATGGTTCATTACTTTCTGTCATTTGCAACCCCATGGTTTTACAGGGAAAATATTTATCAAGTTGTAGCAGAAAGTCAGAAATTTAGAATCAAGACTGACTCTTACAAAGAAGGTTCTATTTTTACAATATTTTGTACAACAGAACTAAAGGCTTTTATGAAACCATGGGATGTATCGCATTAGCATGATTTCTGTAGTTATTTCTTACATTTTTCTAGAACATAGATACAATCTGAGAATTTATTAATACATTGAAATCAATCAAGACAAGAAACAGAAATAGTAGAAGTAATTACTACTTTGAGGTTTGATAAAGTGTGGTTTAGAAAATGTTTAGAAACCACAGACAATCCTATAATTAAGAAACAGAGAGTCACTGAATTCAATCTTGCTCATATCAAATCAGATAAAAGGGTATTATGCATTTTTGTATTTAGAAGTGTAAAATGTGTTTTTTTATAAAGTAAATAAAGGTTGTTGAAAAAAATACAATGTCAAAATTGAAAAAGAATGAAGCATGAAATAACAAGAGGAATCCAGTTACATGAATAATTAAGAAAGCAAATAGACATATAAAGTATGAATTTCCAAATATTCTTTGACCTATAATAAAGGCTGTTCCAACAGATGTTTTCTAGAGTTACTCACAGTGAATGGTGGGGACCAATTAGGGAAATGATTCACTTGTTATAAAGAGCTGTCTGAGTTTTGCATTGTGCTCGAAAGAGTGGAAGAGGCAATCATCAGAAAATCATGGGCAGTGAAAGTAGTAAAAAAGATCAAAAGCAAAGATGGCAGGCCAGTTTCTGTGGCTGATGCTGCAAAATCTGGATGCTAAATGTTGTTCCTTGCCAAGTCCTGAAGCACGTTTTGGGAAGAGTTTACTGACCTTTCACAAGTCCCACAGGTAAGGTAAAATATTGGCCAGCTCTGTCTCTGCTGAAATGAAACAAACACACTTCAGGTTTGGACTATTTATGGCCTTTCATCATCAGTCGACAGCAAAATGAAACTTTATAATCACTCAGCTAAATTAAATAAGAACAGAACAATTTATGGGCAACAATTATTCTGTTTGCACTGGGGTAGCAATCATATTTTGCTTCACTGCCATAACACTTCAGCTTGACATGTCCCGCAGCTCCCAGAGAGTCAATGGAGTTACACCACAGTAAAACTGGAGAGGCACAAAGAAGACTTTAGCCCACTGAGTGCTGTGGAAACTTAACTACTATCAAAAAATCCTTCTCTCCCTGTTATAAGTATGAACTGCTGTCAAGATGAAAGCATAAGAAAATCTGGTTTTAAATTGATACTGTTTTCTGTGAAGTCTACAAGTGATTCAACAAGCCAGACATTCAAATTAGACTAGTCAAGAATGTTCTAACCCAAATCCCCAACCTATGCACTTCCCATTTCTATGCCAACATCTTCACTACACCCAGTAAAATCAACGTCAAAATTTCTATTCATGGAGAAGACCTAAGCCACTAGTCAAAGTTCTTCTCTTTCTCTTTCCTAATTTCTATATCTATTTTCTGGCAAACTTCTAGTCTTTTGAGAACTGTTATAGGTCCTCTAATGCCTGTTACAAAAATACCTTCATGAAGTAAAACCATCCAGTTTTCCAGGTTCCATCTGCCATCCCAAACCATACCTCTTGCCTCCTTCCCTGGTTTGCTTATGGCAGAAACATACAGGCTCAAGCACTGCCCAAAAGTGAGAACCTATGGGCACAAATCATTCCAAAGTTCTGTGGCCTTGAGCTGATGTCTGTAATGGAAGAGTATGACATATCATCAGACAGGGTCTGAAAGATTTGTACTATCTGGCAAATGTGAGTAATTTAGTTACCTAAGAACTAGTCAGCAAACTGCATGAGAAATCAAGACAAATCAAAACTCTAGGTTGATCCAAAAACTGGATACGAAATTATCAACTCAGTAAAATAATTGTACTATGGATCCAAACACAGATGGTGAGGATTTCTATAGATAAGCCACAGTTTGTCATATTCAGGATGTTAATTTAGTCCCAATCCTTCAATTCTTAGCTATGTAAGGAAACTAATAATCTGCGAAAGAAGTGTTTACTCTGCTGCAAGATTGCTCTTGTGTATTAGGGTAGAAGGATCTAAGTCTGTACTGCCTGGTGTTGGAGTTGTTGTGCATTAGACAAGTCATGTGAAATTTTTAAGCAATATAGCAGAAATAAAAAATCTGGTTTTACCCATAAGATTGGTGATCAGCATCTGAAAGCTCATGGAATGGTTTGAGTTGAAACGGATTTTCAAGATCCTCTATTTTCAACCCGGCTGCTGTTGGCAGGATTACCTTCCACTAGACAAGGTTATTCATTCAGTCTTATGCAGACAGGTCTTGAACACTTCCAGAACACTTCCCAGGGTAAAGATGGGTTTATCATCTCTTTGGAGACCTGCAAAATAAAGACCTCACATCATAACTATACAGGTTTACAGCTGATGTTCATACAGAGATGTGTAGGTCACATATTGTTCTGGGGCTCTTACATGGGTGGCTCTAGTATCTGTGCATTCATATTAATTTGTGTTTATCCTTTTAGACCAAACACAAAACTTCAGACATTCTGTCATATTTATTGGTTTATTTTGATAATATTATTTTTCTGTAATAAAGATTTCAGACTTTTTTTTAATAAAGAAGGAAGTATTCACTGTATATTAGAAAGACATATTCTCTATAATGCTACATGTTGTTCTCAGTTTTTATTAGTACAGAGAAATATAATAACTTGCTGGTGATTCTGTAACTTTGAATTACTTGTTAATGTTAGTTCCATCAGCTGCAGAAAATATTTGCCTTAGCAGAACTTGGTGATTTTATCTCTGATAGAGAAGGAAGAACAGGGTTTGAGGATGGAATTTTTGATGAATTTTTTGTTCATTTTTTGGTAGAAGGGGGCACATGGGATCTTTCTCTCTTGGTACTAAATAGGTTCTTGCAATTTTTGTTCTTTCAATCAAAAAAATAGATCTATAAGCCAATTTACTGTGTTCTTATAAATAAGCAGCAGTCTTCTGTAATTATTAACTCTCTGTCATTTATTGTGTCTCTGAGAAATAAACCTACAGTGCTGCTTTTGAAGCCCGGGGTATAAATTCAGGTGCAAAAGATAGTGATTAATAGAGTAAGAATGGAGTTTGTTTTACATCATTTCAGTGACCTCAAAGTGCAAAGTCATTAGCTGGAGCCATCCTAGGGGTCCCCATGATCACTATAATCAATAGCAAAATATGCCTGAGGGGCGACTCTGAGCTTCTTTATGAAAGACCTCATCACCCTGCAGAGCTGCGACCCCTCTGTAACAGTCAGAGTAAGGAATGGGTTCAGCTATACCAAAATGATTCTTTAAATTAATGGATGGACCTCTGATGCAGAAAACTACAGACAGATGTTTTTATTGATCTTTTTGCTTTTTGACCCAATATACTTTTTTTCTTCTCTTTTGGAAAATCAGTAGGAAATAAAAGGTAGAAAAATAAAAGAAAAAAAATTAGCAAAACATTAGAAGCTTTCTGGTGGCTGTACTGCCTGCACCACTGGGAAGTCCTCCAGATGCTGCTGAGATCTCCATTGCATATAGATCTATGAAATAAACTTGTAGATATGAAAACCAGCAATAGTAAAAGCAGAGTGAAATTAGTCAGATATGCCCAGGTTCTCCTGCAGGTCCATATATCTTGCCTGTCAGCCCAGAACTGGAGGCAGACATACGGCACAACTCTAAACAAAGAGACAATCAGAAGCCCTGCCAAACCCATGCTGCCCTTCCAAGGCCATGAATTCACTGAGCCTTTTGCATCCATTGTTTCCTCCTGGGTCAGTGAACAGCACGTCACACTCCCTGACAGGAGCTGGGATAAGACTCTGTCATTCTTTTGCCTTGTCCTCCCCTAAGAATCTCATTATGAACCTGAAGAGCTTGGCTAATGGAGTTTACAGTGACAGTCTTTTATGGTGCTATAAAGGCTTTTAAGATGTACTTCAGGGGCTTCTAATTCTCTCAGCAACACAGTAAATATAATGAACGTAAAAATTATCCTTGCAGATGTTGTAGTGTCAGTAACAATAACAAAATCTCAGCACGGCACAGGACTGAAATAGCATCTGGGATTTTGATTCACTCAATTTAATCACACAGTGTTTGAGCATTTATGGTTTTACAGTTTTTGTTTATTGATTTACAGTATTTTAATGAGATTACTGTGAAAACATATATGCTGAGCTGTTACTTATATGGGACATATACCAGTGCCCATCACTTCCCTCATTGCTTTCTACAGAGTGCTAATTTGTAGCTCTCTGGAGCTCACAGGAGGATTTAACATTAAACAGTCTGCTGCCTAGTATGAGAGGAAGGAGACAACTAATAACTGTTTCCTAAGCCCATCAAAAGACCATGAAACCTTCTAAGATTTTAAAATAAAGGAAAATAGAAAACGCAGAATGAAGCCATTTATATTTCTCCTGATTTAAAACCGAGCAGAGAGTATTAGCAAAGCAACACACTGATCTATCGGTCACTGCTCAGGTGATTTCCAAAGCATTCTGTGTATAAAAGTAATTTGCTGCTTCGTGTCCTACACAAAAGTGCCGATAATTTCAAATTTGTGAGCAAGATGCCACAGAGAAGCAAACCTTCCC
Source organism: Bombycilla garrulus (assembly GCA_013400315.1). Classification (NCBI taxonomy): domain Eukaryota; kingdom Metazoa; phylum Chordata; class Aves; order Passeriformes; family Bombycillidae; genus Bombycilla; species Bombycilla garrulus. The sequence continues at coordinate 294,949 of VXBU01000910.1, forward strand.
ATATTCATGCACTGGAGCACGTACACACATGCAGTGAGGGACTTGCCTTGGGAAAGTTTTTCCATCTAAAAGTGAGGTATCCCAGCCTGGGAGCTGGACAGTCACACATCAACAAATTCCATGTCAGGTGATGATTCACACAAGCTACCAAAATACCACCCAAACCTCATGCAGACGTACTCCCATCTCTCTCGTGTTTTCTGTCTCCCCTTTAGCAACTCCATGGGCTCCAGCAGGGCTCAGCCATTGCCTGAGGCTATTCTTCACTTTTGGAAGGCTAAAGTCAGGGAAATGAATCCCTGTTTTGGGCAGTAAAGAGGCAACAACATGAGCCAATATGAAGAATAAAATACTCTCTAGACTTCTCAGAAAATGTGCTCCCTTCACTCAGTGACCAGGTACCTGGGCTAAGCAGTACAGGTACCCATTTTCTGCAAGTGAACAGGTCTGGCCTTACAAGATGTCATGCTACGGCCTCTCCTGAAAGCCACCTTTAACAATCCAGGATTCCCCCTAGGATTCAGTGAAATAAGTGCTCAGGGTGGCCTGTGGCCCTGCCTAGTGCAGGGCACCACTGCCCGGACTGTGCTCACCACCAGCACCACTGCTGCTCCTAATGTCTGACAAAAAACGTCTTGTGAATGATTGCATCAAAGACAGGAAGAAAAAAGGCTGCTGGGAAGATTATTTAATTTGTGAGTTTGTCAATTTCCCCTGAGTGAATATTTTTTTCACCTGAAGTCTAAGACACCTCTCTTTGTAGAGAGGACACTGTGAAAGCCAAGGTTTTGCAGAAGACTTGGCAGTCTTTGCCCCACGGTATTCTAGAGCACAGCAAGTTCTGTCCTCTAAGCAGTTCCCATCACAGGAGCCATGAAACCCTCCTCACACCAACAGCAAGGCTGACCCCCAGGCACTGTCAGTCAGTGCAACCCCATGGCATGTACAGAGATTGCTGCCAGCTGGACAAGTGGTCAGACCCACCCTGTGCTTGGGAAGGACTGGGAACACATAGGTGCAAAGAAAGACTTGGGCATTCATTTTTCATCAATTTTTGTTCCTTACATTGTAAAATTTGAGCAGTTTTTGTTCCTTATATTGCTGGAAATTTTTGCTTTCTCTCTTCCAGCCTGCTTGCTCAGACAACAGCTCTGAGTCACACTTTTCCTTATACACCATTGTCCTTTACATCTTTCAGGTGACCCAGAATGTATTACCACGGCAAGCTGAAATTTCCCTACCACTGCTTGATCTGGCACTCCTGCAGCTGTTCAGGGGCTCGAGGCATAACCCCTCTCCCTTTTGTAGTGTTAATGCACACTTTGTGCTCTGGCCTCTTGAGTCTGCTCTGTGTAGTTGGCAGTATTAGACTAAATCAAGCTTCCTCCCTCTCCAATGAATATGTATTTGGAGCAGTATTTTTTTCTCATGCTGGTTCAGAATAGTCAACAGCAGGAGTAAAGGACTTTATATTCCTTCACAGATTAAATCTATAGGCTTTCTTTAGCTCCACTTTCTAAGGGAGGTTTGCTAGCTGTATCAGCTAGTCCTGTTTGGCATTGCTTGATGATTCAAGAACATCACTGTTAATATCCCAGCTGCCAGAGAAGCAGCATATAACTTTGTATGCCCTCCTCTGGGGTTTTAATCCAGTCAGAAAGCAGCTCTTTAGTTGATAATTCTGTAGTGTCAGACTTTTCTTTTTAAGGGCAATGATTCAGTATAACATTTTATTTTTTTTCTGTCATATAACAACTTCATTTGTATGCTGCTCTGTGTAGGCAACATAACTAAACAACCACTTTGGTGAGAAGAGAAAGCAGGCATGTCAAGGAATACAAGGAATTTGTGATTATTTAGATTTTTCATCATTCACTTTTTTATGTTTAAAAATGTCAATTCCTTTACTATAAAAAGGGAAACAAAAGGAAATGTCAGCTATTACTATGAACAAAGGGTAATTTACTGCAACCATGATTTTCAGTTTTGTTTCTTAGTCAGAACATCCCATGAACAACAAATTTCAGTATCTACATTAGCAATAAAGGCCACCCCAGGCAGAGCATTTACTTCAGTCAAGTATTATATATTCTTAAGGTGCCAAACAGGAGATCTCTTAGAAAAAGAAGCTGGGACATTAATGACAGATACATATTTATTTACCACAATAAACCTCTCAAGAAAAAAATTTATTCCAAAATAATTGAAAGTTTTATTATACTGAGTAGGCCTTGCATTTTCCTTCAATAGTTCTTATGTTGAAAGTTCTTACACTTCAGCAAAGGAAATGGGGTAGTGGATGCAAACAGCTGGGTCCTTTTTATTAAAATGCTCCTGTAGAGTTTAATCCCTGGAAAAAAATTGGTAAGAAAACACGTTTTCTTTATTTTGTTGTTGGGTTTTTTTGTTGGTTTTTTGGGGTTTTTTTTACTTTACTTATACAAATATTTAGCCTCCTACATTCCATTTCTCAATACACACTTGCTTTGATGTCTCTGTGCTGGGACCTGAATTCTTTGCTGATTCATAGCCTGTCAAATCAATGCTGCAGTTGCATGTAAACTATTACATTTCAAAGGCTTGTCTATCACGGTCTTGCAAGCTCAGCTCTATGTTAATGTAAGAAAATTATATTGTACCATGGTTAGTCTCTTACGTTTTCTAAATTACCAAATCCATGCTCCCCAAGGCTGGGAGACATATTCCCACTCACCATTGTGGTCTTTGGGATGGAGAAAGTACTAGACAGGACCCTTTAAACCTTCTTGATGAAATTTCACTATTGTTACTCACAGATTGATACGGCAGGAGAATCCCTACTTATTTTGTTTTCATTGGGCCAAAATTGTCATCACTTTTTGATATTTTCTTGAAAATCCATTTTCAACACTCAAGACAGAAGGAAGAGGTTTTATACAATACCTATAGTTCATCAAGTCACATCAGAAGATGCAAAGAAAGTGCTGATTCTTCAAAAGTAGCATTTCACCCAGTAATGCCTAAAGCTCTGCTTAAATTTCACTAGGAGAAGTTTCTTAAGTGTGGGAGAATACTCTTTCTTTCTGTCAGAGCTGTCCCAGACTGTACATATACAATTAAATATTCATTCTCTGAGAGAGTCAGAAATACAGCAACTCATGGACAGGGAAAGAGGCTGCCCCCAAAGCCCGATGGCTAAACCAGTGATCTCAGATGTTGAAAAACTTAATCCCACAGGCCAGCTCCAGTTCTGCCAGAGAGCTTGCTGCAGACATCACATGTGAGGGAAAATTGTGTGTTGCACACCATAAAGTGCACTTTAGAAGATTTTATTTCCTCCCTAAACATGTCACTCAAACATTCTACCTTGACCTAAATCCAGCAATCCAGCACTAAGTTACCCATCTCTTTTGATGGTGTATGATACTCTGGGAGTAGTTAGCTTAAAAATCAATAATTTTCTTTTTTTTGCAGGACTTCTGTAGAGAAAATATACCATCTACAGATAAGTTTTTGCCAAATCCTGGTACACCTATTTAATCATGATGTGGATGGATTTCAGAATCTTAAAATATTTATGCAGAAAACAGAGGTAGCCACTGTGAAATAGATTTATTTACTGTCTGAAAACCACTCACATGTTCTTAGGTACTCCATGTTACTGACAAATTTATAGATAGCTGTCATTTTAACATGCCAGGTTAAAGAAATGTTAAAGCTATTATTACACACATTTATAATGTTTCTGGGGAGCACAATTGATCATCAGGATAATTATGGGCCTCATTTTCCCTTCTCCCTAGCTGCCCGCAACAGCTAGTGGGTTGATTTGATGTCTTTTTGGTTTATTGCAGAAAACAAAGAAACAGTTAAATACCATTGCTGGACCCCAGTGTAAAGCAGCCATGAACCAGTAACCAAAAGAACCAGGGATCAAAGGATGAAGGCAGGGGCAAGAACCAGCCTGCTTCCAGCAGCACAAGAAAAGGAATCATTCCTTCTGCTCCTCATGAAAATTCAGGTCTATCCAGAAATATTCCTGTGCATACATGATGGAAGGAAATTGGGCAGAAATTGTGAAAGCAGGTGGAGGAGCCAGCACTAAGTCTAATAAGGTCTCTGAACTGAGCCCAGGTCACTGATACCAGTGTCCAGCTCTGTCAGTGGTCAGAGAGATACTAAACTCCTTTCTTCTTGTTACCCAAATGTCATCCCAAATATGTTGCTTAAATTATTGATATTCTTCAGATTTTGCTTAAAGAGTTGGTTCTCTCCAATTAGCTCCATTTTTTTATATATTCAAGATGACTTCTCATACACATACACCCATCCCTACTCAAATATGTACGCATCCAAATGTATATACAGGCATATATACAGGCATATATATATAAATATATATCTGCAATTAAAACAAATTCACACATACATGTAGCCTCTTGCTATCAGCTGAAAGAGGGAAGAACATGAATCCCAAGGCCCACTGTGGCCCACTGTATTTTCTCTCTGAATTGTCTGGCATTAGATGTTTCCACAGAAAGACATGTGCCCTCTCATGCCCAGAACACAAGATAATACAAGCCCTTTATTTAGTAGATAACAATTTAATATCTAATTTCTAAAGACATTATTAAATTTCCACACTTAATAAAAGAGCCTTTAAATTTTGCAGTCCTTAGTAGTAAATATATTCTCTATATGATTATAAATGGGAAATCCCTTACTTTTAAATGGAAAAAGTGAAACCGGAAAAAGATCTTTGCATATGAAACACCATGAATTATTTGGCTTCACTATTTTGAAATAAAAGAAACTAAAAACATGAAATACTGAAGCAGCAGGAGAATAATAACACTGTATATGAATTCATTATAAAAGTATAAGTTGGGTCTTTGAATCTCTCAGTAGAGTTTACACAAGACATCCTGTAACCTGTGTACCTCAGAGGAATTTAATTGTATTCTGTTGCCATGTAACAAAATAGGGAGTTGCAGACAAGATTATTATTCAATAAAGTAGAGACCTTTTCTTTGTTGTAGTTAAATAACCCAGTGATGAGCAACATGATTTCACTCTTCTGAACATGGTATTAAACAGACTAAAATACACGACATGGTAGACAAAAAAATAAAAATTAAAATCCAACCACAACCTTGTTCTAAACCACATAGAGTCCATATAAATGTGGCCAACATGGGCAGTAAATCAGAAAGTTAAATCACTTAACAACACCTGATATATGCTCTTTCACCCACAGGTCATCACCTAACCATCGCTACAAGTATTTATTTCAAAAGACCACAAACTGGTCCACATAAATCTATGCACAACTCTGGGCTGTCTGCAGCCAAGGAAGGATGCAAATGGTGCAGTTTTGGGAGGACTTAAATTAATTCACAGAAAGATAGAGCCTGCTTTGTGATGTGCACTTATGTATACCACTCATATATTTGCAGAACAATAAATGTACTTGCAAAAGAAAAAGCCCAGTGACATTTTCCATACTCTTTTGCTTATTAATGTCTTTGAAAAAGCATCTGACATCCATAAAAAAAAATATAATGCGTGTTGCACATTATTGTATCCCGAGTATACTCAGGATATTCCAATCTGTCAATTTTTGTGTAATGGCCTCACATTTTTAAGAGAAATTAATCAATAAAGAAAGGTGAACAGATAAAATAGTATCAGGGGGAGATCCAGATTTCAAACCACTTTCCTAGTAGAAAATCATAAATAGAAATGAAAATTTCATTAAAAATTCAAAGGCCCTGGAAGCTAGACCTGTCTGGAATTTTATACAGTCAAGCTATGAAGAATCAGAAATACTGCTATATTTTAAACATATTTTAACTCTCCAGCAGAGAGAGGTTATTAGCACACAATGGTTAAAAAAAGGTATTCTTTTCCAAAGGAAAACAAACCCCTATCTATTATCTGTTATCTATGATCTACTGTTTCTGCTCCGTGATCTATTACGTTTTTCTCTTAAAATGTACTTACAACTGTGTCATGGAAGATACCAAAAATGCTACATATAATATTATATATCAGTATCAGGAGAGGAAGCAAGGAAGAACCCCTTGTGAATTGCTTAAGAATTTCTTTTTCTTTTATCTCCTAGTCTAAGTTCTTTGGATTTATTCTGGACTAAAACACTTCCAGTTTCTTTGATCCAATAAAAACAGCTCAAGTCTTGGTAGCACTGGAGAACAGTGGGAGATTTAGCAGATAACCTAGAGGGACTAAAAATGCAACTGAGGTTTTTGGAATTGCATGTAAAAAAGGAAGGGTTTTATTTTTCATCTAGACAGACTTTAATAGATTTGGTATCAGTGGGAAGCATGTGCCAACTCTCCAACTGTCTAAGTCATTATATAGAGCTATTAAGATGCTAAATATTTCAGCATTTGGAGAAAAGAAGTTGAGCTGTTTATTTTCATTGTAAAAAGCCATCAGAAAGAAAGGGATGTGAGGTATCGCTTACCATCTTGGCTGAGACAGCTAACTAACAGATGGTCCAGTGTAGGAGATGTGAAAAACACATCTGAATTACTTGCTCAAGCTGAAGAAGGAAGCTTTCATAAAAGCAAGACATTGATCCTGTATTTTCCTATGTCGTGACTTTATTCTCCACCCTCACTCCTTCAAAAAATCTTTGCAGCTCCTGTGGTGATCAAAATTGGTGTGTTTACTCCTAAAATGTTGTGTTTCTTGTATGGCTTTCTTACTGAACCACAGATCTAAGTATGATGGCTTAACCTTGAGGGAAATGTTGAGTGTTCCATTACTGCATAATGAATTGCCACAAAATAATCTCAGTGCTGTATCTCACCATGTTGCCTCGATGAAGGCACAGAAAAGAAAACAGGTGTTGGGTTTCTGGTGCTGCATTACTCTCCAAAAGACACATGTTGAAATGCCAGATATTTCTTCCGTCTTTGTGGTTCTGGCAAGGCAGGTAATTCCTCTGCATCTTAGTCATTGATGTACTAAGGTAGAAATCTGTTTAAGTGTGCTTCTATGAGGATGGAGACCATTTCTCTTCCACACTGAGATGCACTAAGTTTCATTCACATTCATTCACCATCTGTTCTGTGCTCCCTGTTGGCAAGTGATGCCAACCCCATGGGATGCATCAGACTCCATATATGGTAAGGTTGTCTGTAGGGAGCAGAATGCCTCACACAGTGGATTTATAAGTACATCTTGAGCTGCTACTCATCTACTTCACTACAAGTACAAAATAAAATTTCAGTTTTACACAGCTGTGTTGCATGTATATATACATATATATTTGGGCGCAGATGAAACATGAAATCTGCTCAAAAGGAAGTCATTTTCTTCTCACAGCAATGTTCTATGCAGGGAAGAAAAATAAAATATATATATATATATGTATATACACATTAGTTTGCCTCAAACATGGTCCTTTCCCAAAAACTGAAGGTCCTGGTCATGTTTTCTTGAGTTTCCCTCTGTTTCCTCAGTTTCATTTCTGTAACAATGATCCAAATTTTTCTGTCAGGGTAATTAAACTAACCTAGTTAGTGGCCAGCACTTTCTTTCCAGTTCTTCTTCAAGCTTCAAAGTGAGCAGTTTGTCAAATTGAAGAGAATTTCGTATTCAGGTGACAAAGGAAGCCAAGCCCTAACTTTTCATGTACATTTAAATGGGCATTCAAGCAGTGACATGGAAATCAGTAAAGCAGCTATTAATGATCTGGTTCCATTAACAAATGTTCATTTGGATGGCAAGTGACCTGAGACAAAGAGGAAATGCAATTTGGCTGCCAATACAATAAAAAATAACTGCTATTAGTGCTATGTAGGAGTCATGATCAATTATGTCTTTTATTTGCTCAATTCAGCTACACTGTAACCAATTAAATCTTTTTTTTTTTTAATAAAGGACTGGGTTTTACAAAACTGCCTTATGTACAGTTCCTTTAACTTATGCTATTAACATCACCTTGGTTACTGGAGAGATGGTGCTTATTCCTGACATGTTGTTTTTAGCTTTTGCCTTATTAGCCTAGTTTTCCAAAACACTTTTACCAGGAGAGTATCTCTCTTCTGGACATTAAATTAAACTCAGTTCACATCACACAACACAATCACTTTAGCCAGTGACTAGAACATAACCTGATTATGCCAACTTATTTTATCCTGAGTAGTAACTTATTCCATAAATAGTAATCTACCACCATATATTTATGTTCACAATTATCTTTTATGACATATATTATGGGTTTTTTTTAATAACAACTACTAACCAAAATGTTTAAACTAATTATTCTATACAGTACAGAAATTTGTAAAACATTATCAATTTCCTCTAATTGCTTTGAGTCTTAAAGAAAAGTGACCAAAGAGAAGGTTATTATCTCTGTCATAATATTGCTACTTTGTCCTTTTTGCACACCAGTGTTAGAGAGGACAGATCATGCCCACTGGAATACCCCCTTGAAATCAGCTGATGACACTGTGTCAAGAAGACGAAGTATATTTGGTTCCAAGTTTAAGCAAGAAAAAGTTTACAAATAACATTTGATTGCCAGCCCCCATCTGTTTTTCAGATCTCACTGACAGAACTAAAAGTAGAGTTTGATTTTAAGCAAAAACTGCATTATTTATTTCTAGATGGTTTTGGAACTGTACTAGTTCCAAACCCTATGCTTTTCAGTCGCATAAAAAGAGATGGATATTTAATTGTGTCTTTTTCAGTATCAAATCTTTTTGTACCTACAGCCCAAAGGAATAAAGGGAGATGTTGATCTTAGCTAGAAAATATTTCATGAAGATTAAGGGATGGGCAGTTGAGAAGCAGGCAGTAGAGTGGAATGTGTTAAGGGGATTGAGAAGAATGGCTGAAAGTAGAGGGGTTCAGAAGCAGGAATGTGGAACTGGAGATGGGAGGACAATGAGCATGGAAAAACCAGTTAAGAGGTTTAATCACAGGCTTTGAAGCAAGCTTTTTCCTTGAGGCTGAACGGATCTGCAAGCAAATCAGAGAACCCTTCCCTCCCATGGTCTTCTCTACTTGAACTTTTGAAGGCATGAGCAGTTTGAAGCATGTGTGAATGCAGAGAAAGCATGAGAAGGCCACAAGACTAAGACCAGATCCTCTTGGAGGCCTATTCTTGTAGGTCCATCCACCTTGATGAGAATGCTAAAGTTGATGCAGCTCTCTGCTTTTCCCTGACATGAAGTCATGACATGATCTACCAGCTGACATTGAATGTACAAAGGCTTCAAACTGTATAATTTTTAGTTACTGCCCCAACACAGGATGAGGAGCACCAAGAAACAGTTCTATGTCACCTGCACACCCAGCAGGCTCAGCAGGCTTTGGACCAAACCTTTGAGAAGAGCCACTCTTTATCCTTACTGTCATCAACTAGCCAAGAGTCAGTGTCACTTCACCTCTCCCTTTTTTACTAGCAAAGGCACTTCCCTTTAAATATTTTATTCAAGACCTATTCCTGGCAGGACCCCAGACTCCAGCACTTGAGGAGATTGACAGCTGAATGTCTCACTAGAGCCCCAGTTTGAAGAATGCGTAGCCATAGCCAAAAGTCTGTATGTTCATAGGTATTCTCACTGGAATATATTTCCATCCACAGTATTATTCCCACACATCTTTGCCATGGTTTCTATGGATTGGGAGTCAGCCACTCAAAATTAAAATTATCTATTCAAAATATTTTCCTGCCATGTAACGCCTTCTGGCTAAGTAAGCGCAAGCTAAAAGAGTCAAAGCTACATTTGCTCCTTGAGCTCAATTTGATTTTCAGCACTCACCACTAATGAAATATCTAGAAGTGATTTGTTGGAACATACCAGCTATATTTAAGCAGCAGCCTTAACAATTACATTTAATTAAAATTAAGGTCAAGGAAACACAACAACCTAATGTGACATTTCAGACATCAGCATGGAATAGGTGCTTTGTTGGTTAGCTATCAATTAGGTACAGTAAACACAGTAAACATGTTCAGCGGGAAATTCTCAGTGAAATTGTTTCAGGCAAGCAAATATATGCTGTGCCGGAATTTTTTTCACTTTCTCCAGATTTAAAATCATCCTGCACACTGTGCTGTTCTTTCTATCCTTAATCTAATTCAGTGATTTATTCTTTTTCCTTGAGGAAAAAGTATTCTGCCAGAAGCTCTCAGTGGAGAGCTAGAGAAATGTGAAATTGTGGGGGAAGGGTTTTGTTTTTATTGTGTTGTTTCATATCTTCACCTTGAAATCACAAAAAGTCCTCTCATCGCAAGCCTTAGGCTAATTGGACTGTGATGGGTATTTGAGAATCTTCTACATGGCTGCACACCAGCAAGCTTGAAAAAAGGGTTTACTATGAAAGGTTTATTTGTTTAGCCCTTTGAGTAGCAAAGATTGCACAACTGTGATTTTCTTTGTGTTTGTTCTCAGCATAAGCCATTGCTTGCAAAGGTATCTTTAGAACTGGGCACATTCACTCTGTATATTTATTTAACTAGACAAATACCTTAAGGCTTGATGTCAGTTTTCTCCTAAACTCCTTGATGATCAGAAGGAAAGAGTACTGTATGAATAAATACTGCTCTGAGTGTCCCCTGACAATGGGGATTCATTCATGTCCAAAATTTCACATCTGAAGCCAAGATGGTGATCTGGCAGTGCTGTAAATGGCTGCAGGATCAGACCTTCAGTTTCCCCAGATGTTTTGTTTCCCATGACTCAAAAAAAGCAACAAACAGAGGACCTGCCAAATATGTCTTCTTTTTTTCTTTTTCCACTTGTAAAAATAAGTGTGGAAATAATATAGAAATAGGTTCCCCTGCAGCCTCTGCCCATCAGGCAGCAAGCGCGTGCACATCACCCAGCACAGCACATTGCAGAGAGCCTCAAGTCCACAGTGTGTGGTTGGGGTGCACCCACTTGGAACAGCACACACTGTGTAGGAATAGTAGTTCATATGACAAGACCATTGCTTCTACTCAGTTAAAACCTGCCCCCCAGCTTACCAATTTCCACTGCAACTTCTAGCCCAGATACAAGAGTGCTCACCCAGCACACACTAGAGTGATGCTGTTCTGGGGATCTCCATGCAGCCATCAGTCATATACACAGCCCCAGCATTGTTCTGGGGCCTCCTGGTGATGCCACAGTCTAAACAGCAATGTGGAAATTTCTCTCTGAAGCCTTAGACCTTTAGGAATGCTGCATGAGGTTTTGCAGACAAACACAAATAGAAAACCAAAGCTTAGCGGAGGAGGACAGGAAAAAGGATGACTTATCCATTTAGTACGTTCACAGGGACAACACATTCTTTGGGGCCATGCCAGACCCGCTCTGAATACAAATCAGAAAGCATTATCATAGAAGCTGGGGCTGCAGAAAGCCTAGTTAAAGTGCAACAGGGTCATTGCTAAGTATGTAGAGACTGTGGGGATGAAAGTCACCAGTAAAGCAGGGAAAGGAGGGGAAAAAAAGTCATCCTAACTGGGCAGTTTCTGTTCTGGTGACTTTTTAGCTCTTTCTCTAAAAATATACTGAAGGACCTAAACCGGCTTCAGAAAAATGGCAGCTCTTACTTACCAGTGGTAAAATGATCAGAACTTGAACACGCTCCAGATAAAGTTCTTGCTTATCCTGATCAAGGCAAAACATCATGATGAAATAAATCCCAACCCAATGATAAAATTACTCCAGGCTTCAACTAGGACAGGCTTATGATCTGCTTTCTTCTGAAGATGGAAACAATGATGTCTGCAGGCAGATCCAGACAGGACTTTGGTCCTTGAGACTACTTTGAGTGCTTCCATGTAGCTCTCAAAATGTCAAAACAAGGCAACAACTAAGAGATGCAAGTGCACTTTGTGCTGAACGTGGTGATGTTTCGATTAGCTATCTGTCCTTTCAGCAGTCCCGCTTGATATTCACTCCTTCAAGCATTATTCACAATGCTGCAAAATTCTTTGTGATTCTCAAACATCTAAGAAAAAAAGAAGACAGCTCAGAGAGTCTGGAAAATATCTCTAGGGATCATCTGACCCCGCCCTTCTCAAAGCACATCCAGTTTCAGTGTTACGCTGGGTTTTCAGGCATGCGTCCACCTGGGTCTTAACCACCTTTAAGATTTCACAGCCTTTCTGAGCACCATCCCATTTTCTGACTTCCCTCACTACTAAATATTTCCCTGCTGTATACTCGTATTTCCTGTGTTGTGTTTGCTGCCTCTCATCATTCACCGTCTCTAATTAAACTTTTGCAGAAAGCTGTTAGGTTCCCCCAAAGCTAACCCTGCTGCAGGCTGGCCAAGCCCAGATTGCTCAGACTCTCCTTACTCTCCAGGGCAAGTGCTTCAGTCCCACCGTCTTGAGGACTTCCCTTGAACTCCCGCCAACTTATCAGTCTCTTTCCTGCACTGCAGACCAAAACTGCACAGCTGTGGTCTCAGAAGTTTCAAAAAGAGGGGAGGTATTATGTGCCTCGACTTGCTTATGGCTAAGCCTTGTCACCTTGAGGAGGAGGACCATGACTGAATTTTACAGACTCTAAGACTGTGGGTAAGCTGAATGGTGAACAGTTGTTTATTAAATCATTAAATGCAAGAGGTATTTGCTGAAACTCGTTTTAAAAAACATCAGTGTAAAACAGTCAAAAGAAAGTACTTCTACCCACAGCAGGTAGTGAATTTGTAAACTTTGCTGCCACAGGAATCTGGGGAGACAGCATCAGCAGGATCACAAAGTGATCAGATAAATTCATGAATAGAAGATGCTAAAAGTGAGGGCCAGGGATGTACACACTGCTGCTTTACAGCTGCAATATTTGTAGCTGCTGGGAAAGACAAAGAGACATGTGAAAGGAGTGGGGCTTTCATGCTGTCCCTGAATGGCTTCTCCTCTGGTCACTGTCGGAGGCAGATGGACCTCTGACCACTTCTTGTTCTCTTGCTCATCCAAGCCCTGTGGGAGGCTACTGAGTTGACACTAATTAAATAAGAGACACGGGGACAGTAACTGATGGTCTCTTACATGAGAGATCGATCTTGCCATGCTGAGAATCATCAGAAGTTACAAAAGACCATATCCAAAATTGATCACCCATAGAAGTTACACCAGAAAACCATAAGGTCCAGCTCAGGAGAGGATTTACTGCTAATGATTTCCATGGGCTGCAGGAGGCTGGCAGCCCTGCAGGATGTGGTCCTAGAGGTAGGGATGGTAAATCAAGCAAAAACACTTCACCATCATCTCCAAAAAACAAATAGAAATCAGTAGCACACGAATTGAAAACTAAATTAAACACATCAGAATATTAAGCCATTTACACACATTTAAAAGTGCAGATGTGCAGATGTTTAACATAGAAAGTTTTGATAACATTTGATAACATATCTTATTTAGGTATACTTTCCTTTTATTTTCTGTTGTCAAATACTTCAAAACCCTTTTTCTTAAATGAAAATCATTAAAATGTGGGGTGTGTTATTTACAAATTGCAATCCTCTATGGGTTTAAAAAAGTAAAATTAAAATTCCCCATAAAAAAAAAATCTCAAAAAAATTTATGTTACTTGTAATGCAAAAATAAAAAAGGTATTTTCATTTATTTTCTGCTGTTAAAGCAATTGCTTATTCTTTGAATAGGTAGTCATGCCTGTTTAACCTTCATTTGCAAACTTCAGACACTTTAGGATGTAGGCTATATACATATAAAAGCAGAGACAATTGAAATAGTATAAAGTCTATGCAGAATAGAAGAATCTGGAAGTTTCCTCTTCACTAGTTATTCCTACAGAAATAAACACAAATAGCTTCTTTCTTAGATAGGTCTAAAAAAATTGTGTTCAGTAAGTAAAATCTAAGAATGTTCTAGAAGAGCAAATCTTTCTCTAATAGCAATATACAGCTCCACTTCCATGATGTATAACTCAGCTGAGGAGCTTTATATAAAGGACAATGTCAAAATATGTCAAGAACACAGCATGAAGATGAGAGAAAATAAGTCAGAGTTTCCCTTTGAGAAAGATACTGGATAAGGAATTATAAAAATGTAGTTTTTTTAATGTACTTTAGAATTAAGACAATGAATACAGTTCAGTGGGATTATAAAATAAGTTACTGGAAGCAAAACTATGTTTAGTGTTGATCTGGTGTAACCTAGGAATTTGCCAGTCATAAAACTGAAGATTTTCCTGGTCTAGGAGCTACTAGTGAAATTGTTTATTATGGTATAGCTTAAACCACTTCCTAAACATGAAAAAGATCATGCTTTTTTGCTAGTTCAAAAATACCTGGGAAAATGTTTTGGCTTTCATTAAAAAAAGAAGTAAACTCAAAAAACACAGCGCAAATCAAAAATGTCTTTCCTTCTCAAAAAAAAGAAAAGAACTAACAACTCAAAAAATTCCAGATACTAAACAAGGTTGCTATGTTTGGAAGTACATTTAATGGAGCTTTATCTAGAGCACATTAATTCTTTTCCAGGTACTATAATGAAAGTAAAGTTCATCACAGCAATTAGGTTAAAAAGTATTAAAATTTATTGATTTATGCTGTAGGAAGTGGCCATTGTTTGGGCATTTCAGCTCACCCTGAAAGCAAAAAGGTTCCCCTAAACTGCCTATTTAGATTCTAATTTGTGCTGACCACTACAGAAGTGACTTAAAGTCCTTCACTCAGCCAAAGCCAGCTGAGCAAAACGCATCTGAGCAGTTACCATGAATCAGCTTGAGAAATACTAAATGAGCCCCTCGCAATTACATAAACATAAATAAAGAATTAGAATTAAAAATAAGGTGGAATTAGAACCCTTAAGAGAGAAATGAGAAAGCACCATAAAGTCACAGTTCTCCAGAGAAGACAGGGTGGCCGGTCAAAGCTTCAAAAGCTTCAATTCTGACAGTGCTTTGCAACCATCAATTATATGCTGCTGTGCCAAGCTCTTAGTACTGTCTTATCTGTTGACTAAACACCCTTCTTAAAATAAAATGAGCCATCAGTTTGAAAAATTTCCCTAGTTATAGCTGTGTCAGCCTGCTTAAGCTGACCTTTAGATAATTCACGTGAGAATAAAGGATGTCTTATTATTCAAAGAGCATTTTTGTGAACCAAGAGCTGCTGGTCTTAGACAAAAGCACAAGATTTCCTCCTAAGAAAATCTCTGAGAATTTGCATTGAATCATTCTCTTGAGTAGTTTATAATCTGACATCTGAAAATAGCTGGGGGGAAATTAATCCCTGGTATAATTTCATCTTTGTACAATCAGGAAAAATTTGGCACATTTGAGTGTTTCCAATGGACAGTGCAGGGCAGGAATGAACAGGTGGGGCTATGGATGCAGTGGTGGAGAAATTAGTTCGGCAAAATGAAGAAACGACAGTGGGGTTTGAGGGGGTGAATTTGTTGTGTATACATAGGCCAAAGAGTCTTAAAATATCGGGTTTAATGGCAATGTTTGTAATATCAAACCAACATTGCTACTCCTTTTATTCTTTTATTGTAATTTCAAATTGGTTTTCCAATGAGCTGTGATAGCTGATTGCATGGGGAAAATTAACACCCTCTATTCCCACTTTGCATAAAGCTCATGAACATGCTCTGGGTTTTGGGAGGAGAATTTGGGGTTCCAGGTTCCCACTGCAGCACTTGACTAGAGCATGCTAGGAGGTAAATGGTAAAATAAAGGTGACCACATTGAGTAAGGATTTTTGCCCACCTTTTTTGTCCTCAGAGAACTTATAAAAATTTAATCTCCACACAAAGTGCACTCTTGAAACACTAACTCTCTCACTAAAAGTATAAGGACATCCCTTGGCCCATGTAATTTCCTTTCTCAAGCTGGAAAAAAAAATCGCATTGGACTGATTATGACTAATGCAAGTGATCCGCATGAACCCTGGAATGATGCAAGGGCACAATAGGAAGTGATCGAAGAACATTCAAGCATTGCATCTTGAAAAAGCACTAACTTGATTTAGAGTGTATAGTGAAGGGAAGGCAAATGGGAAGGAGGAGAATGAACTTTAGAAAACAAACTTTCCTATGAACTATGTTTCAAACTCAAATTTTCTCTGACATTTTTTAAACTGAAGCAAAATTTGAAGCTTCTTGCTATTTTCAGACACTTTAGGATGAAAAGGGGTTAACTGACATTTGGCACTGTTAACTTTCTAATTTTCTCTAAACTAGGCAAGGAGGAAAAAAAAAAAAGAAAGGGGGGGGAAGGGAGGAAGGAGTATTGTGTAGAACAGGAAGAACAAAACAAGGTAATTATAGCATTATTCCATTACTTCAATATCTATACTTAAGCATGTACAGCACAGCAGCATTCTTTTAATGGGCAGAGAAACTCACTGTACATTATTATTATAATGAATAGTAATGGATAGTGATAAGGCTATGAGAGTCTTCTCTCTGTACAGGACCATTACAGGCATGAGTGCATAAATAGATTCTGATTGAGATAGTCCCTAGTAAATCACAACTGAATCTTTTTCTATACAATTTAAAATAGCTTCAGAGTCTGTTTTTATCTTCAACCCATTATTTTGTTGTTTCTTATCTTTCATACTTCCCACAGTGTCACTGCCTCCTTTGGACATCCCTGCTCTGGCACTGGATCCTGCAGAGCAGAGATCCACGAGGAACTCCACAGGCTGCAGGAGCACAGGTGCCTCACCATGGGCTGCACCACAGGCTGCAGGAGAATCCCAGCTCTGGTGCCTGGAGCAGCTCCACTCCATCCTTGTGCATTGACCTTGGGGTCTGCAAGGCTGTTCCTCTCACATGTTCTTACTCCTCCCTTTGACTGCATTTTCACTGGTGTTTTTTGCTTTTCACAAGTTAAATCTGTTATCCCTGAGGCACTACCGCTGTTCCTGATGGGCTCAGCCTGAGCCAGCAGCAGGTCCATCTCTCAGAGCATCAGCTCTGTTGGACCTTGGGGAAGTTTCAGGCAGCTTCTCACAAAAGTCACTCCTGTAGTTCTCTTGTACCAAAATCTTGCCACTCAAATCTAATACAGTGTCAGAAAATGTTTCAAGGACTGTCAAATGTGCCAGTAGAAGACAGAAAGGAATGAGCAGAATTTGGTCTGCCTTCATGCTTCAGTTTCACCAGTGACTTATTTACTAATAGGAAAATATATGCCCTTACTAAAGAAGACAATGTTCTGGAAAACTTTATGTCATTAAAAACCCAGAGCAGAAAAATAGCTTGTTCACAGTTGCAGATCTGAGGTGACTTACATTTCCTGAAATCAGTGCTTTGGGAAGAGGTATATCTGGATAGGGACTGAGTCCCAGGACAAAAGTCAAAGTGAACAGGAGAGGCTGGTTGCAGACACAGGGTGAGAGAGGAAAGAAGAAAAGCCTGTTTGCTTTCTAGAAATGTAATATGTGAGACAGATGCTTTGCCACACGGTATGCTGTCCACCTTGTCCAGAGGTATACTTTTATTCAGGCATCCATGAAGCATAGAAAGCAGATTCATACCTTCCTGTTAGTGGGAGGTTCCTTCCTCATTAACATCTGCTATCCTAAAGAAGCAGATTGAAGGTTCATCAGCCGAGAAAAAAGTGGGATAAACTGGACCCCACAAAGCACAAGAGTCCCAAGGTGAAACTGACACCTGTGCCCAAATCAAAGCTGTCCATACGTGCAGCATACAGCACAGATGTGCCCTTCAGTGACAGCTCTTGCCTTCCTTGCTACTAGGGTAAGGCAGTGATGGTCTCTTCACATGAATCAGGAATAACACAAAGCACAGCCCAAAAAGCCAGAGATCCTCTAGGCTTGACAGACCTTGAGTAAACTCAACTTAGGATAAATAGAATGAGGAATGAGAGCAAGAAAAAGTAAAAAACCTCAAAGCTCAACCAGAAAATCGACCAGTGCACTGATGCTGTTCAAGCACAGTTCAGCATGACTTCCGCTTTAGGTCTGCTTTGAATGAGGAAGTTTTAGGCTGTTATAGTTTCTGCTTCTAATGAAACATTCACTTAAATACAAAGGTTTCATCAGCAGAATCAAATCTCTGAACATGATGAGTCAGCTGAAAGTTGCAATTCAAGCTCTACTGCTATTTCAGATGTAATTCATACACAGTCAGATGATTCTAAAAAGAAGAAAGAGACATTGATGAGCTGATTAATAGATTTCTTGGGATATCTGTGCATTCAAAAGTAGACTTTCTGAAAAATTTAGGGCACAATCCATCTCACAAAATGTATAAGTCAGTGATGCATTTAGATCTAGCCCAGTCATCTAGATTTCCTTTATAGTCAGAAAAGAGAAATAAGCTCCTTTAAGTCACTATCACCTCACTGAAACAGATATTAAAAACAGTTGGCCAAACCACTGCAATTTCTTCTGGAATGACTCCATCATTAATGACTAAAATTAAGCAGCATCAATCTTGCCTTTTCTCACCAAATACCTAAAACACACAAATGATAATTGATCTTCTGATGTTTTCTGGTCACCGAAGCTCAGGATCACCAGGTGCCGTGCTCTGAAACACTGCCCCTTTCCTAAAATGTGCCTGTGCACAGGGGACCTCCCACAGACAGCCCCCAGGTTCAGAGGGACAATTTCCGTGGCAGGACAATGAAGTGTTTGTTCCACAAAATGCACCATCTTGAGTACCGTCCATGGGTACACTGCTTGAATTAATTGTTTGAGCACCAGCCCAGATAACTGACCTAATGATGTACTGGGCACTGTGTTTTTGTGCCAAGGGGGATCTAGTTTTCCTTGAAAGCTTTTCTCAAAACCCATCATAATGTATGGCTTCCTGGGGCAACCCTGATTTGGGAGTGAGAGGAAGGTTGCAGTGTTTATGTGTAAAGAGAAATATAGGACAAGTATTTTTAAAAGTCAGGAGTTTGTCCAATTCCACCCTGAGTTAAAAAAAAATAGTAATGCTAGTGGGGATTGCAATACCATATACAAACACTGTGCTAAGGGGGAGGGTACCAATTGTTGCTCATTCAGATCAGAGACCTCGTAAACCCTGCTTGCCAGGCACAGGATTGTCTGACAAGCACAAATAGGACTTAGTCTTTTGATTTTACTTTATCAAAATGTAAGAAAACCTCTTCTTTTTCCCTCTCATTTTCCTATCCTCTCATGATCTTCCTATGGCTTGAACACATCACCCTAAAGCCATTAAGTTTTATCTAAGGCAGCACAGTATCTAGATGGAATTAGGGTCACTGTTTGCATGGAACTGACCTGGTAAACAATATATTTTTCTAAATGTCATTTCCTTTTTCCCAGGGATGAGGAGAAGGGAAGTAATGTTGTCTTTCTTACAACTTTTCTTGTACTCTCTAGATAAGCATATCCATTCTTTTTATAACATCTGCTTACATGATTTTTACATGTTTTTTGCATATAATAAAATATTCTAATAGAAGTCCTTCACTTCTTTTATTAAAATAAATGAGGATGGGCATGCTCCCTGAAAGCTTGTGGAATAATTGAAAAAGGTTTTTTGGAATAGTGCTTAACATCTGAAATTCCCTCATATTGCCATGCAAAAGTCGACTGATTATTTCTGAGCGATGTATGCTGCACTGTTAGTCTAATTGCCAGCAGTGGCACTGCTCAACCATAAAGAAGTTCACTGCATCAACAAAATTTAATTGGGGCACCTCAATATACTGGCATTTTCTTGCAGAGCTAGTTAAAATGAATACAGAAACTGCTCTGCACAAGGATTGAAGTGTACGTTCTTCACTTGAACCAGGAAAATTCACAGAAAAACTAATTTTGCAACAGCATGCTGTGATTCCGCTTCCTGTTCTTCACTCTAGCAACCATTAGCTGAATGCATACACACAATAAAAAGTCTCATTTACTCTATCACATGACACTTTGGGATTACTTAACTGACCAGGCTTTACTCTCATGCAAAAATTTTAGACAAGAAAAGAAAAAGAAACAACAAATAAAAGGGGTGGGGGGGTTGTATAGCCATTTTACCCAAGTTTTGCTTCATTTTGTACCAGAACTAGTCAGTCTGGTCCTGATAATGACATCTGTAGTAACATACTGCTGTTTTCTAATGTGCAGAAGTGCTCGTAACAAAAAAAAGAATTAAAAAATAATAATTTTGTATTAAATCCTAAAACCCCAGCCATTCCAGGCACTAAACTTGTTATATTTTTATTACTCATATCCTCCTTGGTTGGCAGACTCATTAAGATCAGGAAGAAGTCTAAAATATCCACTGACATTAAAGTGACAGATAGGCATAAAAGTAAAGAGTAACATTGAAGAAGGAGAAAATTTAGTTCTTTCCCCATGAGTCTTTGAGAGAAAACGAGTTCACCAGCTTAAATGAGTAATAGGGCAGGTTTCAGGAGTGGCGTATGAAAGCATTTGTTGTAAAGCTGAACTTTACCTTCTCTCATTAAGTTGATTCATTGTGTGGGTAACAAGGGAAAAGCTGGCAAATGCTGACTGCTGTGCAAGCCTCCACGCTGAACACATCCATCATTCAAAAATTTGAATTCCAAGCCTGATGGCCATGTTTCTTTTGATGCAGTACAGGTTGGTTTTCTGGTCCTGTGAGTGCACATTTCTGGCTCATGTCCAGTTCTTCACCCATCAGTAACCCCAAACCCTTCTTCCCAGAGCTGTTCTCAGTGCGTTCATCACCCAGTCTTTACTGGTACTGGTGATTGCACCACATGCAAGGTCCTGTGTCAAGGTCAACACAATCACCTCTATCAGTGCAGACTGACTGATGAATGTATTGAGAGAAGAACCTTGAAGGGACAGTCCCACACATATCACTGTACACAATGGAAATGTGCTCTTGGGCTTCAAGACTCTCAAGTACTTAAAAAGAGCATCCTCATCTAAAAACTGTCCCAAATGGAGTGCAAATCCATTTTGGATCAGGAATCAGGCCCTAAATCTGTTTGTTATAACTATTTCTCAGAGGGATTTATTTCAGAAATGGATCCTTGGCACTGATTAATCAAAAGTAGAGGTGATATCTTTTTGTTGAGTGGGATGCATTGAGGGTCAGGGGACTATTGATTGTTCTGATTAATACACTGCACTCCCACGTCTGGGAAATGGCAACTCAAATTGGAAGGCCCCTTTTCTGCCCTTCCTTCATGGGTACAATTCCCCTCTGAAATCAGTGTCTCAGAGAAAAAAGAGAATCAATGGTTCCAGGCATTAGTGAAGGTCAGAGTGCAAGGCTTAGAGGGCAAATCACTGGCCGTTGTAAATCACGGTCAGTCTCTTAAATCACTGGATCTATTGCATTTTAGTCAGGGATTTGACCCTGAGAGCAATCTGTATTTTTCCCTCATCTCTATTGTTTCCTTATATTATTTCAATGGCTATTTGCTTTTGCTATATAAGCTATTCAAAAGGGATTGCAATCAGTGTTCTATTAATTTCTAAGATTCACAAATATTTTGAGGAAAAAAAAAGGTTGATTATTTTTATGGCTTTAATCTCTGAATGATTTCTTGGTAAGTATTCCTCACCTTTCCCTGCTCACAGAATACCTCTGGTCTAGAAAGATGCCAGGAACCTAAAGGAAGTCGTGAGTATATAAATGTGAGTATATATATAATTTCATATTGAAATGTGAAGGATACACAGCGTCCTGAAGATATGCACTTCATTTGTTTATTCCTATTGGGTATTTCTTTTCCTTCTTTTTTCCAGCATTTACTTCGCTTTCTCAAAAAAAACCAGACAAGTAAAAAAACCTACAGTATATGTCGTAAGAAATGTAATGTCCTAAGAAATTTAATATTCACCTGAATTCTTCTATTAAAAAATTCAGCAATTTCTCTGCAAAAAAAATCCTACTTTTTTCTCTTTGTGCCATGGTTTAACCCCAGACAGCGACTAAGTACCACGGCTGCTTGCTTACTTCACTGCCACAGTGGGATGGGAAGCAGAGAAAAGTAAAGCCAACGTGCTGAGATAAGAAGAGTTTAATAATTGGACTAATATTAACAACTGCAGGAAAGATAGAATGAGAATAAAACCCAAGAAACACAAAGAAAATACAATGCAATTATTCACCCCTCTCTGACCTCCGCCCAGCCCATCCTCTAAGCAGTGATCAGCTCTTCCCAGGCAACTCCCCCTAGTTTATATGGATATGGAATATCTCTCTGGCCAGCTCAAGCCAGCTGTCCCAACCATTCTCCCTCTCTCCACTTCTGTGCATCTGCTCAGCGATACTGAAAAGTTCTTGACTTAGGGTAAGCACTGCTCAGCAACAACCAGCACGAGTTTGTTGCCAACATTATTCTCATACCAAGCTCAAAATACAGTGTTGTGCCTGCTGCTAGGAAAGAAAATTAACTCTATTCCAGACAAAACCAGGACACTTCTACTTCTCAGATGGAAATATTTCTCCAAGGAAAAAGCTCTCCAAGGAACAAAATATCACTTCTAAATAAATATATACAAGAAAGGTGGAGTGTCTGCAGTTTTTTGGGGGTTGTCTGCTGTTCTTTCTTTCATTATTTGTGGACTTTATAAGAATGATCTTACTTCTATATCCTAAACCTGAACTTACAGTTTAAGGACAAAGAAAATTTGTTTGATATGCTCAACCCAAATTTACAGCACCAGAAAACTGAGATGGTTCAGAAAGAATTTAATCACCAATTGAGCTGATTTTTGATAATTAGAGATTCACTTCTGAAGTAAGATAACTTTTTAATAGATGCCTATGCTGTCTTTTAACTTGAAGATTAGAGGAAGCTTCTGTTAAACCCTTCTGAGAAACAAATACAAATTCTGCCAGTGAAGTTTTCAAAGGGTTCTGAAAACCCAGTTACTCATCTCCACAAAAAGACAGCCTATGATCACAATTAATGTTTCGGCTGCCTTTTCAAAAACTCCCCTAGCTTCATTATCCATTACCCCTGTATAAGGAGCAGAATAGAGAATGAAATACAAATAGATGTAGATGGATGAGAATCTAATTTAATAACTACTCAATATAGCTGCCCACTGTCTGATGCATTGCTGCATAGGGTGCTATTGATTTGAGGAAAAAGATTATATGACTGCTGGAAGAAAATGTCTGGCACTGCTCCTCCCAAGATTTATTGTTTCTGATAATGAGTAAATACATTTTATGCATGAAAATATAACAACACTTCTCCCAATTCTCTTAATATTGCCAGCTCCAATGTCCAAAACCCCTTATAACTTCAGGGATACTGCACATGATAATGAAATATTTGCATGTACTGAGTCACCAGGTGAAGGCTCCCATAAAGTGCAAGTAATAGCAGATAGGAGAGGCTGACAAGGCTTCATGTACTAATTTTCTCATGGTACATAGTCTCTTATTTTCTATAAACAGCAGAGACGTTTTTGATATTCTCTTTGTGTCAGGATTAAATCTCATGTTAAATAAGGCATTAATTATCTGGTATGGCTAGGTAGCAGTAACTTCTGGGCTAGGCATTCCTCAAAAAAAACCTGCGCTCTGTTTCAGGACTTGTTCTGCCTTCTAAGGCCTGTCAGGATCAAAAAACTCACTTAAGGCAGTGAGGGGTAGCCTTCCTCTCTATCTTTTATTTTGAGGTTCTATCTTTATTGGAAATCATCAGGGTACCTTCCTGACTCATAACATAGTCAAATACGGTATTGCTTCCAGCACTTTGGGCAATTCTGCAATAAGCTGTCTTGTGAAAGAGCTTCTAATTTACTACTTTCCCTAAGAAAAATTCCTCTTGGCATAGGGCATCAGATAGAAGACTACCATTCTTTATTAGTTTACCCTTAAATTACTGCCACCTCTTAGCTGATCATCTTTTCATCTGAGTAATACAGTTTTAGCATCTTGGATCTAAAAGATACTGAGCTAATGATTTTTCCTGCCATGGCATTAGAGTTGAGACATTTAGACTGAATTAGCAGATTTCTATTACAAATTCTTATATGTATTAAGCGGATTAGAATAGGTGAGAAGTGGAAAAAAAGAGTGAGATTTATCCTCCATCCCCATGACATTCCAGACATCCATATGGAGCAATATCATGATGTACTGAAAGGCACAACTCTTAGCAGTTGTGTTAAAATTACACCTACAATAATTAGAGAAGTTTGCCTACTGCTGGGAATATACAGATGCCTCAACTCTTGTGCAATGCTTTTCTTTGGAACATATCTTAATCTTTTATAGACTTCTATATCTATGTAAAAAGAGCTCTAATTATTGATATAGATGATAGATAGATAGATAGATAGATAGATAGATAGATAGATAGATAGATAGACAGGCAGACATAGAAGCAGATGTAGATAAATCTATGTATGCATATATTTAAGAATGAGAACAGGCTAAGCCCCAGATTTCTCACAGCTCAGCTCAGTATTTTTATAAAATATTTTCACTCATAACTCACTGAAACTGGAAAGCCTATTGAAATTAATAAGAATGTACTTGAAGACTGAGTAAAGTAACCTGAGAGCCATTAGCAATTATTATGAAAAGCTAATGGAGAGCAAATGAAATGTAAAAGAAAATGAAAAAGGAGAAAATGGCTCTTTATAAAGGGAGAGGAGAGGAGAGGAGAGG
>VXBU01000910.1:321231-335869 GCA_013400315.1 Bombycilla garrulus
AACTAGACAGCTCTGAGTCTCAGAATCCCATTATCCTTTTGAAGCTATTGCCTGAATTTCTCTGCATCTGATACAAAGTCATCTTAAGTATTCTGGCTCACCTAAGTATAATCTGGGCTTCTGGCACAAGACTTCTTTTTCATCAGCCGTGTACCTCATTTAAAACATCTCATTTTCCTTCCTGGTTCAGCTCAGTACTAAATACATATTTTATTCTTCTATTTTATCACCTCTTGGAGCTTTTCACTCCAAACTGCTCTGAGACTGATCAAGGTGTAGCATTACAGACAAACAACTAACAATGCATCCCCAAAATTTTTAGCTATGTTACTGCATGCTTTTTTAATTTTTTTTAACAAAAATATCTGCATTTGCTTGTTTACACAGCAGAGAAGTGGTTATCATTTTCATGTGGTAAAAAAGCATTGTATTATGCTAAACCATTTGAAACAACAAATAAAACTGATGATAAAGTCCCACTTCTTGAAATCATATTTTATGTGATTATTTTGCAAATAATTTACCAAATCTGGTGATGTAGCTACAAAGACTAGATCAGGTTAACTGCTCAGCAGTCCTCATTGTCCAAAAATTAATTCTTTAGTACCCCACATTGGGGAAACAGATTTCAAAAGCCCTGGAGACAGACCTAGAATGATTTTTCTGAGATATCTTTCACCTTAGTCTAAAAATAAAGGAGAAACTGAAGCAGAGTAGATACACTATTTTCTTGACACAAGAGAGCATATTGAAATGTGGTTATTTTTCAGAGGGAAACCTTACAAAAATATTTCAGGGTCATACTATTTTATGGACCTAGAGGGAATGCTGAGAAGTGAAATCCTTGTCATTCTTAAGAGATAACAGACTATGAAAATCACATCATAGACCTGGTTGTTATCTTTAATTGAGAATCTGTTTTAGTAAAGGTAGTGATAAGCAGAAGCAAAACTCAACAATATAACAAACTAATCCCTTGGGTGATACAATTAAATGTTTTGGGAAAAAAAACCGCTGTCAGTAAATAGGAAACTCGTTGATGCTAAAGAATTATTTGTGTTGCATGTTGAACTTTGTCTGCAAACAATGTTTTCCTCCTGACCCAGAATGCCTTGACCATTTGAATATTCTTCTTTCTGCCAATTTGGACATGAGCTGAGAAGTGCGGCCGTGCTTATTCTGGACTTTAGTTCTGTGAAAAGTCTTCCCCTGCTTACTTGCATACGTTTCATTTTTTTATGCATGAGGAAAAGCCAGAACATAAACATTGCATTGACAGTTGTACATTATGTCAAAGTTTTTATATATTTTTCTATGATACCATGAATATGCATTTGTTTATGTAAATTTCTATAGTATCTCTTGAAAGCTTTAGGAGATATACAACAACTACAAGTCAGAATATAAATACACATGAAAAAGAACCCTAGAAAATAACTACTCTTCCAGGTCATACATTCATAGTAATCACTCTGAGGAAATCATAAAAATAACACTTCTCAATACTTTTAGGCTAAAAGCAGGCCCATACATCTAAACTGAAACAAGACACTTCAAATACTTCCTTCAGAGTGTGTATTATAAGTACCAATGTAATCAAATGCCACTGTTTTGACCTGAGCAATCTTCAGAGAGTTTTCAGGGTCATACCACACTCACACAGATTTTTTGATCTCTCATCAATGGATCCCTAGTAAGGAATGAGTAGCAGGTTAGGATCTCCACAGCTTTAAAAAGAGCAAAAAAAACCCCAGAAGTAGACACTGAAGAGTGACTGAATATGTGTACATTTCTTTTCTCCACATCATTGCCCAAGTAGCTATCTTGTTTTCTTTCTCTCTTCTTGACTCCTCTCCATGGAGTTATGAAATTGCCCTTTGGCAATCAAATCAGACACACCAGAGTGATCTTCATCTTCATGTTCTGACACAGACACAGTTTTTAGAAATGCGCTCAGTGGTTGTGTCACCGATGGAAACTGGTTTTTGTACCAAGGTTACGACACACTCTGCAAGTAAGATAATAAAAATGTCTTGGGTTGCTAAAATATCCTCTCTTTTAAAAAATAAAACTTGAAAATAGTAGTGTGCCCTATATTCTAATCCGTGACAATTAACCTATACATGGGGTGTATTTCCAGTTGTAAGGTAATGTTGCATTCCTTCAAAGAGGTGTCAAAAACAATCATAGGCTAATGAGATTTTACAAGAACCACCTGCTGGTTGCTTTCAATTAGATAAAATGTCTTGGCTGAAAGTGAGAAAACACATTTTCATTATTTTCAAAAGAGGTGCACAACAGAAAGTGATAAGAGGAAAAGAAATGAGGAACTAATAGAACAGTCCGAGCTTTCCAGCTCCACTTCCCTCGTCCTCATTTTTATTTGGGGAGAAACAAACAAACTAATAAATAAAAGCTAAAGCAATACTGAATGTCCAAAGATCCTGAGGAAAAACATAGAGAAAGCTTCATGAATACCTGATATTGTCAGTTCACTGATACCCCAAGACAAATTCTATAACCAATTTCTTTGAGGCAGATGAAGCATTTTGTTCAGTTTGAGAGGAGATGCTTTCCTTTGTATTTCTGTTGTCATTTTTAAGATGAAAAATAAAAATATAAATTTTTAAAAGCAAAAGGCTATTTTAAATAATGTAATTATTGCATGTGAAACTCTTTACTCACTTCAGATTTCAGAATATCTATTGGGAAGAAGGATGTGATCAGAAAGAACAATTTGACAAAACCAGACATAATAGATATACTTTTTAAAAATTTGTTTACTCAAGAAACCATGGGCCAAAATGTATTCTGTCATCCCATTGATACCTAAGCTTACTAGTATAACATTAGAAATTACTTTGGATGCTTCTGTGTTTAGAAAACTGATATGAATCAGAAGGTAAAGCACTCAATACAGCCCCCTATGAACGGAGGAAGAGCATCGGGCAGAACATGACAGATTCTTTCTCCTTTGTGTTTATTTTATAGGTCTTTCACACTTGCAAGTTCCAGAGAAAAAACTGAAAGAGCACAGAAATAAAGAGCTGACACTCTTTACATTTGCTCCCACCTCATCTCCCGGTGTAAAGGACATCGACAGCAGAATCCCTGAGACTTAGAGGTTATTTATAGGGATTTAAGACCTCCAGATTGGCAAAAAAAAACAAGTTAGATTCTCTCTTCTCATGTAAACATTTAATTTGTAGTGTTACACAACTGAATTTTTTGAAGCATTGTGGAGGATTTAAAGACCAGTGTATAGCACCATGGAAGATGCCTCCTGAAAACTGCTTTGGAATCCTTTGCTGGGGATGTGGTTTTCCATGGCGTCTGAGTATTTATATAGTTCTGTTTCCTCTGCTAACAACAGCATTTTCAGATAACGTGTTTCTTAAAAAGACTTTCTACACATTCCACCCAACATCTAAATGTTGATTTTATTTTGTTCACCATTTTGCACAGTTGAAAAAAAATATACAAAATATTCCCATGATTCTTGTTCTTCATTAACAAGTTATTTTTAATAAATTAAAAAAAATAGCTAGTAGATGTACTCAGTTCTACAGAAGATGAAGATTCCTTTCAGAAGAAGAAAGAAAACACAAACCACTTCTCCACTGGCTGGCATTTGGGATGAGGTAAAAGAAAACCAAGGTATAAGGAAAAGAGCAAATCCCTTAACAATGAAAGACCTCCCTTTCAATCAATCAATCAATAAATCAATCAATAGGTAGATGATAGATATATAGATAGATAGATAGATAGATAGATAGATAGATAGATAGATAGATAGATTTAAGTTGTTTGGGTTTTTTTAAGACAAGAAAAACAAATGGAGCACCTTTGGCTCCCTAGGTGTTTATGACAAATTACCTTAGCTGAAGGAATATTTTAAGGGCCTCTGGTTCCAGCCAAAAGCCAAAGAACCTTGCGGAAAGCAGAGGCCTTGTCCCTGTGAGAAGTGGAAAAGTGCTTACTAAAGGATTCTTACTTCAGTCAACTGAAAAAAGGTCAGATCCACTGGCGATTGATAGAAGCTGAATGCACTGTCACACTTCTTGAAGTTTCAACAGCTGTATACCCTGAAGATGTTGTTCAAAAAGATGCATTTTGAACTGAGTCACGGGCAGAATACAATCTAAAAATCCTCTGTGGCACTAAAAAAATAAAACCTTACACTTTAGAGGCTACATCCCCCAGAACCATGGCTTTAATACATACAGCTGTGGCAACCACTCTTTGCCTGCAGAGGAGAAAGAGAGAGAGACAATGTGTCTAAAGGCTGACATGCTACATGGGTTTCCAAGTTAATTCAAATAAGCCAAGGAGATCACAAAAAAAAAAAACCCCGAGTGTTTATGCAAAAGCAGGCTGAAAACCAAAGGGTGAATAATCTTGGTTTTTCATAAAGTGTCATATGCAAATGAATTTAAAAATTAAGGAAACTAAGCTGTGGGTGAATTTTGGTTTTCTACATTTAAAACTAGAAATTATTAGTTTTAAATAAAAGGCAGTATGAAGTTTTATTTATCATCATTTGTGGTTCATCAGTCAGAAAAGATCAGATTATGTTCCACAGGGACAAATTTACTTTTGGTCGCACTAGTCTCAGATCAATCCATGGAAAGGACTGGGTGCATTGTAGAATCATCATTTTCTTCTGACTCAGTTCAGCCACACTAACTGACCTTTCCCTCCCTCTCCCTTAAGCTTCCCAGCCTGGCAAGAGGACTTGGTCAGCAGTGCTCTTTGGGCTACGTTTCTCCCTTAGTGATGAGTCTCCCTCACTGCAGCAACTTTTGAAATGTAATATATATATATAAATAAAAGGTGCCTCCTTCTGAACAAGTGGTTTGCCTTGGGCATAGGCTGTTCTTGCAAAACAACCCTGTATGTCCACACTCAACATTGGTTATTTTTAAAATAGTGTTCTTTCTAAGGTGGGAGAAAACTGCAACTTCTCCCCCTTGCCCATTTTGCCCATTCATGCCCACAACACTTAGAAAGTAAAATCAAATTTTATTTCCATTTACACTGTTGCAGGAATGCCTAATCCAAGCTGTAGTTTAGCCCCAAAGAGACAAGAACAGTATTTTATTTGTGACAAGGCTGGCCAACGTGTCTAGCTTTTAAATATCGTATTTAAGCTATTCCTACATGAAGTTTTCGTAATGAATCATATTATTGTTGTGTTACCTTCCAGCACTGCCTACCAAGACAGGAGCAGGTAGCGTATCCAGAGCTGCTGCAGCAGACTGATTGAGAATCATTAGCGAGACAAAAGGGCAGATGATAGACATTAATATGAGGGAAGGAAAAATTACCTCATGCCATGCCCAGGAAGAGTATAATTGAGTTGTTTCTAAATGGGAAAAGAAACCACTTGCAGAAAGGAAGCCTGCTGATACCATTCATTGACTGCCAAAAGAACTGGAACACCATCATGCATCGCAGCTCCAACTTCCAAGGAGCTTTGCCTGTGGAAGACAATGACTGGTCCCCAGGGCCGCCACGACACCTGCAGAGAGTGAGTCCTTGCCCTGTGATGTTCATTCTTGCCTACATGGACTATCAGTGGTCAAAGAACAGCTTGGTGGGGTCACCTTGCTCCACAGGCTCGAAGCGGATCTGTGCCCTCTGTGAGTTTCAAACCCCTTGCTCATACCTGAGTACAAACTTACTGTGTCCCTGGAATGGGAATGGAAGGTCTCCACAGCACTCTTGGGTCACCCTATGAGAGAGACACTAACTACCTCAAGAAGAAACAACTTTGAAGAGTGTGAGAGAAGAGGTTCCTCTGTCCTATCAAAGTTGCAAATACCTTGGAAAACAGTCCCAGCCTACTGACATCCCTGAGGTATTCTCAAACCTGTTCTTTCATCTATGAACACATCTGAAAAAGAAAGGGGAAACATTTTGTTAACAACTCTATGTAGCAACCTCATCCCAAAAATGCTGTGTGGACTGGAGAACAGCAATGGCACAGTCTCTGCTCCCAGATGTTCCCAGACAAGGACACCAGGATTGTAAAACATGTTCTTGCTTTGCAGCCATTGCAGGGCAGGGCAACCTCAATGCCGTCATGAGAAGCTGGGGAAAAAGGAAATTTTCATCCTGCCAGTGACAGTACCTACAATCCTGTGCTGCCTTATTGAGGATAAGTCTATTTTTTATTCTATTGATTGAAGAAGAATTTAGTCCACTACTCTTCAAAACTTATTCTTTGTAAGATATGGTGCTTGGCTTTTTTCATTACTCTTGTTGACCAGGATTCACATGACATTTTATTTCTTTTGAATGACAGCTTATGAAAAGGTGTGTGTCACTAGATATGGTCTTGGGGTATTTTTTCCTGTATATTTCTAGAACATCAGCCATTTATTTTACCCTGGTAGATTTGGACTCTTTCATTCCTTATATCATCTTTGTTTTGCTTTCTTCTGCCATATTGTATTCTCAGAGTTGTCAGAAGATGCATGTCAATCCTCAGATCTAGGCCCAGGTGGTGCAAACACAGATCAAGCAAGAAGATGCCAAACATACATACCCAAATTAATTCTCATGTTCCCTTTTATTTTTTTTTCTGGACAGAATCATTAATATAAAAAGGTTGCAAAAATGTCCTTGGGTTTCTTTCCTATTTCAACTACAGACAACTTAGATGTTTAATATAGACATGTATTATATTACAATTAGTGTTATATATGCAATGTTACATAAAGTACATATGTAATGTTACAATTATTTAATCTGAAAATGTATTGCACTACATAATACAGTGTAATGTAGAAAATTTGGGTGGTCTTCTCTGTTCAAACCCAAGCAAGGGTCACTCATTCCTCTTGAGAACATATTCCGAACGGTCAATTAAGAAAAAGTGGCAAAAGGTTCAGTGGTAAGTGAAGGAATAAGCAAGCTCACAATGTTGGTTCGGAGGATGTAAAAACTACTTGTTTGTCTTTCAGCTGCAGCAATGAGAAGCAGTAATCCTGAAATATAATTTTCCATTTAGATACAAGGATGTCAACTGTTTTATGCAACAAGCTACACAAATGTATTAGGTCATAATGCAAACTGGCTCTGCATATTTAAATCAAGTACCTGAATGGGCAAAAGCTAGGAAAAAATATCCTTCTTCTATATGTTAGTGGAGACCATTTCATCTGTATTCAGCACACAATAACTTGGAGCAAACTCACCAAACTCTTACACTCTGGCTCTTATTACAAGAGTCTGTGTATATCAGGCTGGTATTGTCAGGATCATTTCACATGCCACTGAAATGCAGGCACTGCTGAAGAAAAGCAAACCCTTAACAAAGCAATCTATTAGCTGTAAACAGACAAGTATGAGACTCCAGGGAGACAAAAGCAAAAGGGGTGACCATGACCCTGAAGCTCAGCTTAAATGAATTCACAGTAAATTGCCTCATTTCTCCTTTTTCCATAGCACGAATGCCGCAAGTTGCAGTGTTTTCCACAGTTCAGTTCCCCCATTTGAATACACAAACAGACAGCACACACACCAGGCCAGAGTCAGCACACACACCCAGATCAGAGCCTGATCTCTCCATGTT
This sequence comes from Bombycilla garrulus, assembly GCA_013400315.1. Taxonomy (NCBI): domain Eukaryota; kingdom Metazoa; phylum Chordata; class Aves; order Passeriformes; family Bombycillidae; genus Bombycilla; species Bombycilla garrulus. Next base: position 328,811 of record VXBU01000910.1, read on the forward strand.
TCAGGGAAAAACACATGGATTGAATACCAGGGCAGAAACTTGGTATAATAGGTCACTCAGTTCAAGCCAGACACTTCTCAAAAAAAGGACCCTCCCTTCAGTTTCCTGCAAGATTTCACCTCAGCTGAACCTTTGGTGAGTACTGAATGAAGCAAGAAGTACTTCTAGAAGGAAGAAGCCACCCTTTACCCCACAGGTGTTGAGCGGTGGTGCTGGGTTATCCACAGAGTGGAAAGTCTCTAATTTATCCAAAAAGGGAAAACTGTTATTACTGGAGGAAAGAGTGATGGAATGCTCCTCCTTCACATTTCTGATGTGCCTCAGCTTGAGGAACACTGATAAATTGAGTAAAATGTAAAATAATAAAAATTAAATACAAGAGGACATGAAAATTTTTTAAAAGTTCTTTTGTGTATTTTTAATTAGATCCCTTTTGAAGCCAACTGTTACTAAGATAGCCAAATTACTCTGAGCAAACCTGGTTAATTTACCAGTGAAATAGGGCAGGAGCATAAAAAAATAGGACTGCTTTTGTAAAGAGTTATTTGCCTGTTTCTGAACAAAATAATATTCTGTGAACAAACAGCTCACATGAACAGCATGAACATGATGGACAAAATGGAGCAGACATTGGAAGCAAGGCGGACCAACAGTGCACATCACATGTGAGAATGGACCCAACTGGAGTTTCCGCTTTAAACAAGCAAGTTTTTAAGAAATGTATGGAAAAGCCAAAACAGCTGGACTCTGAACTTCATAGTGCAGCTTTCAAATCCCACCAGAACTCACAGAGTGCTTAATTCTGACTGAACAGACCAACAGGTCACCTGTCAGCCATGAGAAATGGCTGATCCAATGTACCAGTCAGTGACATACGTAGCCTGTCTGTCTCAATTCCCTGTAGCATGTCCTGGGACTCCTAGTCCTTGGCACAGACTTTTTCCCAGGTCATTTTAATATATTTTTAGACTAGAGAGTACTCATTTCCTGCATTCATTCCTTCCCCAACTCCCTAATGTTTCCTGCATATTGGTTGATGGTTTAGGGTAACACTTCAGATTTAAAACAGAACCAGAGAAACATATTTTTTCTGAACCCTGACCATTTCCAACATACAAAATTCTGCAGCAGAATGCCACATGGGACTCCAAGGAGTTCCAAACATATGCAGTGCATTGCAAATGGTAACAATAAATGCAAATTTGGGAAGTCACAGCTAGAATTTACTTATAGGGAATCACTTGCAAAGCTAAAGAAGAAAAGAAACAAAAGTCTAATCACAAAAACAGGTACTAACTGTGACAGATAAAAACTAATAGTGAGCATTATGTGGATGAAAGGAAATACAGTTTACATCTAACATCTTAAATTTATCTCCAGAGGCTCTTTGAAGCAGAAACAGCAGAGACATAACTTCTTTCTCCTTCCTTTCCTATGTAAGGCAAAGGTGGACCTAATGTCTTCAGAAATTTGTAACATTAAGAAAATTCCTTAGACCATCAGCTGAGTGCAGAGGGGGCACAGTGTGTAGCAATCTATCACATCTTTAGGAAGCTTTAGAAAAAAAGGTGCAAATTTTGACAGACACAATGAACAAAGCAGTTCACTTGCACAACAATGTTGGTTTGTTGCCAAGAAGGAGGGTTTCATGCTGTTATTTGCTGCTGCATATCATGCAATAAGATGCTGTAATCCAGGGTTGATGATTCTTCTAAATATTAGTGACCAAACTCCGTGCTAGTGCGGTAGCTTCATACCAATGCCTCAGCAGAGACTTTCACAAACAGAATCAGGAAACTAGATTCCAAGCTTTGTAGCTAGGACGGGTGTGCAAAAACTTGATTTCCAAAATGCTGAGAACACAATTGTCTCTAGAAATGTTTGCAAACATAATGTTAGCAGAGTCATTCTTTCCTATCAGGTGTTACGCACCTTTTGCTTTATTTGTGTTTTTCCCCATCACATGACCATCTGCTCCTTTTGTTGCCTCTAACCGACAGTGATTTTGACAAAGCTGCATTTGACCATAAGATGTTCTAAGACCCCTCTTGCAATTAGCACAGCAGTTATGAAGCCAGACCAAAAATCCACCAGTATAAACCATGAACTATTAAAACAATTAATATAATTCACTGCCAAATGAGAATTAAATAAAAATAATTTTAAAGACAAGACACAAAGGATTTCTATAATCTTAGATTGCTTAAGGTCTGGGAGGAAGTCAGTGTCGTTGACGGAATGAAAACCTCTTTGCAGTCAATGAAGAACAGAATCCTCTTGGATTCCTCATACTGTTCCCATTCCTAACATGAGATGATGTAATAAATCCTACACAAGCAAACAGAAAACAAACAAACAAACAAACAAAAAACAATTAGCTTCTTTCTTTATAGTGATATAAATCAGTATGAGGAGGTACCCAGATTTGTGCCTAGAAGGCAAACACAGTTTTTGTAATTGGATCCTTTTTCTTGGGGCAAGTGTCTCATCCAGCTGGGCTCACCATTCTGCAGCAATCACAGAGGAATACCCTGCTTTCATTCAGTATGACATATCCTCTGTGTATGACTGATTAGCATAAAGTTTCAGCCTTGAGCTAAAAATAGAAGCTTAGCCTCTACTAAGCACCATCTTCCAGCTAAGCAGGAGTATTTCAGAACCTTTTAACTATAAGTAGATCTGATTTTGGCTAAAGAAAGAGTACAAGAGCATCAAATCTAATTGCAGTAGACTGGGTGACATTACTTGAATCCTTTTCTCCTAGTACGTTTCAGTAATGTACTAAGCATTTGCAGAATCCTATCAAAATTAAAATAAATCAGCAGTGGAAGGATAGTTGGCTTCTAGAAAAAAAATTGTTGGATATTTTAATTGGGATTTCAACTCTGTTCAAAGCTTCTTTCTAGATGTTTCACAGACGTTGGTATAGATAAGATAAATGGCATAAAAGTATAATCAAGTAACTTCAGAAAAAAAATTCATCTAATTGTTCACCTTTCAAAATTTATAGAACAAAATAAAGCATTCAAAAATATTAGTTCCAGGGAACTGTAAAATCAACCATATGAAAAGAATTCCATCAAAAAACCCAGCTAATAAAATTGCTGTGATATATTAACTTATAAGGGAGGATATTTTTATCATTTTCTGAGAGGCTATTAATAAATTGGACTGAAATACAGTGAAAGAACTGTTGAGATTGCAAAAACAACAGTGAAAAGGAATAGTATATCAGAGACACCAACATTTTACTTCCTTGTAAATGTTAAAAAATCAGAGCTAGCTGTATTGCAGCTTGTGCACTCCAAGCGAGTTAAATGAGGTGGAGTTGTGAAGAGAGCTGACCTCTCAGGGCTGGCCATTTCCGTGGCCACGTGCTGTAACCAGATGGTGTTTCTCGCTGTATAAAATAAAAACCCGTGGACCTGCTGGGTACAGGTGCCGTGCTGCCAGGCTGTAGTGGTGTCATCCCAGGACACGTGGGACTCATTGCCCAGACACACAACTTCTCTGCCAAGACAGGATGGCAAAGGCAGCTGTCAGCTTGAGCCAACTCCATCAGGTCCCGACAGTTTCTTACTGAAAACTGCTCATATTTTTCCATGCTATTTTTCTATCAGTTCACCAAGTCATCAATTTCAAACAGATCTTTGCTGTGCCTTTCCATGCCACATCTTGACAAGAGGGACTCCAGTACAGGGATGATTCTTGCTTGGCTCTCAGTGATCCCATATGTATAAATGTCAGCCTGCCACAATCTTTAGTACAGTTTGAAGGATGCTTTCATTCTAGACAGAGTCCACACATTCTTTTGTGCCTCTGTATGAGATCTTCTGAAGTCTTTATATCCCTGTACTTCCCACATGACTTTCCCTTTTGTTCATAATATTGTTCCATGAGAAGTAATTCCAATTCTTTTTGTTTATTTTCAGATTTGCAAAAGATGCTTTGTAAAACCACTTTTGTGATCTTTCAATCAATGGTGAAATATTTCAACTCACAATTTATTTCCTCGGAAGAGGGTACAGTTAAAATTTCACTATGTTACATATTGCCATCTGTATTTTTATGCTGATGTTGCCAAATACCCAGATTTTACTGAACCTGAAAAATTTTGCTCTGTTCTTAGCTCTGTGAGCTAATCCTCACAAGAGCTTCTCATTTCTATCACAGAAATTATGGCTTCTAAATTATCAATTTTTCACTTGTTTTGAGTCTGTATTTGCATCTTCCCACTTGCCTTCAACAAGTATTAGGAGCAGCCATACCCCCAGGCTTCTCTATCTTCTTCTTTAGGTAACTCTCTTTTCAGCAGACACAAACTTAACCAGCAAAATCTGGGTGATGTTGCCTGTGTGATATATCCCTTTTCTGCTTATTTCTATTTCACTATGCGCAAACAGGTAATGCACTATCCAGTTTCACGTCTAATTGGAAAAACAAAAATAATTTCCTCTTTCTGCCTTCCTCAAGTGATCAAGCCTGAGTATTTGTTGCTGATGTAAATATGATACCCTAGCTATTAATTTACATTTTAGCAAATACAACTTCATTGTGTATTCTCAGGCTCAGGCTCCTTGCTCTTCAAAATCAATACTTTACAGAATTGATTAAATAAGCTTCTATTAGTCTTTGATATTCCAATCATTTTCCTGTAATTCCCTTTAGGATGAATTAAATGAAAACCACACCCATCCACATGACCTATCTCCCCCCGCTTCTTTGATCTCTATTGATATTGCTATTGAAACTGCCTCATCTGATATTCAGTAGAAAGGAATGGCCCTAAAGTCCTCACTTTCTCTAGTATCACTCTTCAGTGGAAATGATGCATCTACCTTTGAAGGTTTTTGAGGCAGAATTTTCCAAAGGATAATACAAGGAGTTCAAACATAGCACTATGTGTACTCCACTTCAGCACTTCTGGGGGGACGTGATCAAATCTGGGGGAGATGTTCATCCTTATTTTCACTATGACTCTCTCTTTATTTTCAGTTACGTGAAATGATCTAAAAAATCTAAGGTTACACTCTTATGAATTTTATTACCATCAGTCTTGGTGCAGCTACCAGAAATGGACATTGCAGTGATTCACCTTTTTCAGTAAGATGTTTTATCCTGAATTTCAATTCAATTTTTCCCCAAATCGTATTTCCTCTAGAACTTCATGCTCTTTGTATGCATAATTCCTTCTACTGAATTTCTTAAATTCTGAGACAAGAGCTCCCTTCCCTTGTAGCTGGTCTGCACCTAACTGAGACAAAAGACATTGCAGAAAACTAGAATGACTGAAGAGAAAACAGTACAAGTCCTTTTTTTTTTTTTTATAATTTTTATTTTTTAAGAGAGGCTTGTTTCCAACAGTTTTCCTTAAGCCCAGAATGGCTGCCTCTTCTTGAAGATATCCTTCAATTTTAGTGGTGCCACAGCACTCATCTTTTTGAACTTAAGCTTGTGGTTTCTAGAAGCTTGGACCATCACATGAAGTTTGACAGGTTTTAGGAAACTCTAGTTACAGTAGACAGGAGAATTGAAACCGTTTCATCCCAGATAAAAAATGAGGAACTTTAAATCATAGGCTTTAAAAGTACCACATGGGGAAATCTCCAGATGTACTTGATTTGACATATCAATAAGAGAGAACAAGGCATTGCAATGTAAAATGAAGCACATGAAAGAAGGTCAGCACTGCTACCTTTCAATTAAGCTTGTGCTTCTGAAAGGTTGAGGTGAAGGACCTCAAGGCCTCTCATATTAACTTTTGATGCTGAACTGAGTGTCCACATCAAAGTTTGATCTTAGAAAAGAAATAACTGGACATTGTCTTGTAGCACATGACTGATACCACAGATTAAAAAATAATAAAAGGTCTGATTCACTATTGATCTTTCCTCCTTTTTGGTTATATTCTGAGCTAGTTCAAATCAACTTAGCCTTTTGATGTCAGTGGAGTTTGCCTTCTTTGACCTCCTGCAAGGTCCATGCTGAGCAAAAGCTCACATATATGAAAAAGAAAAATTAAAGCAAATTAAAGCAAATTATTCCACTCCTGTTCCACTAAAACCAGAAACAAAAATTTCCTTGTCTGGTGGGAGAAAAGGCTCCCTGCCTTCACTGATGGGTGGAGCAAGAATTTCTGCATTTCTGCTGCAGACTAAATTAGCAATGAGTCAAACACTCATTTAAAGAGATTTTCCACAGTTATTTTGACTTGGAAGATTTGCCATGGGAGGATATAAAGGCTGTAATAGCCTTTTTTAGCAGTGCTCAGTGCAGCAAATACTCAGTAGCAGAAGGTGCTGAACCCCAAGTGGTTTCCCTCATTTTCCATGAATATTGTGTCCTTACCCATGCCTGTCTGACTACAACACAAGCAAATTGGTTCAAAACTTTGCTTCCTATTTCATCAACCAGAAATCTGTGCACAAAAGCCAGATTTTTAATTAATTGCTTGGAAAAATAAAAGAGGGGAAATGTATATATAAATATTATATTGAAATAAATAGATATTTTCAATATTTGCTTGCACTTTTTTGACATCTGACTTTCAGAGTATGCCAGTTGGCTTTTCATTCATACATGAACACATATTCATGCACACGTATGCATCCCACATACACAAACACAAATCCTTCAGACTCATTTAATGTGATTTATAAATACTTCACAGTAATTACTTTAGCTAATATACTGAAGATTAGAAGAGGAAATTTATGCTATGGAAGAACTAACTAAAAAATTGGAGAACTGTAAGCAAGAAGTAAAAACTCTTTTTTACATCTTATGAGAAATATGTAAGACAAATAGTAAATTTCAGATGGATGGTATGTCTCTGCTTGAAGGTATGACTTCTGCTTGAAGTCATTGGAACACATGACTACAGAAAGATAATGGAGCACTATGGAAATGAAATCATGTTTTTAGTAAAATGAGGTTACTTCATTTAAAGGTGCTGTTGATCACATTTTTTCTATGGATTGATATTATAATGAAAAACTGTATATTCAAAACCATTTTTAATAATATTACATAATATAATATAAACAATATATCATATAT
>VXBU01000910.1:336118-483312 GCA_013400315.1 Bombycilla garrulus
ATATTATATATTATATATTATATATTATATATTATTTATTATTTATTATTTATTATTTATTATGTAGTGATGCACGATAATATAATTGTTTCTTCAAATAATATTGCTTTTTTTATTGGAGATTGAAAGTACCAGTTTAAGAACTAAATTTCAAACGAAAATATAGTGTATTTTTTTTTTGAGTTATAGCAGTTTTAAAAACAAAAAGTTGGTTCTGACATTTCAACAGGAAAGGTCTTCCTTTTCTGCTGACAAGTAGTCCCTGTTTTCAGCACAGTTTTCCACAGGGAAAGTCAGATCTAGGAAAAGATATATCTGAGACTGGCATTTCATGTCCTAGTTCACCACAGGTAATCATGAGTATTTGTTGCAATCAGAGGTATCACCACCATGACATGACACATCATGACCTACAATGTAATACCTTATAACAGGATGTGGAGGAAGCTTGATTTGATAGACGTTTTTCATCTGCTAATGACAAATTAGGGACACTTCTGAATTATTCATCTACAATTCCTGCATATGCTTAACTCAAATCTACTTTGATGCCATGCAAGTTTCAAACTTACTACCAAGTGAGATATTTGCTTTTGTATGTAACAAACATCAGAGAAATGAAGTAAAAAAAAATTACTGAAATCTAGAAATGTTTGAATTTTATTACTATTTGCAATTCTTGCAAAGCAGACTATATCCAGTGCAAACAATGACTTACCAGATTTCCTTAAAGAAAGTTTTTTAAAAAATGCAAAAACAGAGAAGCATTTTACAGTTGTTTGTTTACTCTGCTAACTTGCATGTAATTAAATTATGTATAGATGCTCCAATGAAAATACATGACTTCCAATGAAATTGTACAGGTTGCTATTTACTGTATTCCTTCACACTGATAGATGCAGAAAATATAATGGATTTAAAGGAAGACAAATGCCTGTTTAATAAAACAAACTGATTACCACAAGAGTCAATATATTTTTATATTGAAGTTTTCATTAGTACTGGAACATTCTATTTAAAAACCTATCAACGTACCTTCATAGCAGGATTAAAAATCAGCATTGTTAGAGCAGCTCAGTGATAGGAATCAATACATCCTCTGGTTCTGTAAATCTTGGACAACAGACAGACCTTTCCTCCTCTCAAGATTGCCCGAATGGCGCAGTCATCTGCATCACTTCAGCTAAAGGGGTTTCTGAGTGCTCTGAGCCATCACCCTCTGTAAGGGGGTAATGGACTCATCACCACATAGCCAAAAAAAATATCTAATGCAAATCTATATCCAGGCTAATGAAACCTAGGCTCTGTTAACAATGAAGAAGGACAGAATTCTCTGGAAAGTGCCTTGTTCCTTGTCCAGTTAACACAGCTTAGAAGAATCTAAGCTGCTGTCTTAAAGTTTCCACCTTTCTCCGATGTTATGGACCTTTCCTAAATGTCCAGTGTGGGCTTTCTAGGGGGTACCAGTCATGTTCTTCCCTGTTAGGTGTGCTGGTTACAGTACTGTGGAGATGAGTTTTGGGAACATAAGTTGAAAAGAATTCAGGAGGAAGGACTTTTGGTCTATGAGTATAATCAAAAAGAGGAAGAGGATGCTAAGACATGTTATGTAATGTCCAACCCTAGGTGTTTTCAACGCCTGACTCTACAATACCCAGAGTAACCCAACCTGACCTAATAACTGACCCTGCTGTGGCAGGCAGTTGATACAGAGACTTCCTGAGGCCCCTTCCAACAGGAATTATCCCTTGGTCCCATTATTATCTTGGTACTGAGCTGACTCCCCTGATGGTACCTCAGGGACTTCAGAGCAAAATTCAGTCAACTCTGTTGGAATTTTGCCTTTAATTGCAGTTCAGAAGTGTCAAACGTTTCATACCAGTGCTTACTGAGGAGGGTGTGGTGACCTTTTGGGGACTTCAGACTTCAGGTTTATCAACAAAACAGAGATAAACCATAGGAATTGGATTTTACTCATTTTCTTGCTCGGTCTGTCTTTAAGAAGCATCCTCAACTTCAGAAGCCTACAGATGTTCTGTGATGAGCCCTGTGCGAGAAAATACAGTGCTTTGAACTCAAATTATAATTTCTAGAAATGACAGTCAGTTTTTTGAGAATTCTTTACTTGGGTTATTCTATCCTAAATGCTAGATTCTGCTTGACTGCCAACAGCCAGGAGAGTGGAGAAAACCCATTAATTACCTCTTCTCCTTCACTCCAGAGGTCAGAAGCAACAGCAGCTTCTATGTTGCCTTAATGCATGTTTGCTCTTGGACACCTGGAAGGGAGAGGGCAGAATGTGGGACAAGGATGCACTGAAAGGACAGTGCAGCAGATGTCTATGCATGGGATAGTGCTGTTCCCTCTCTAGCAGTTTCAGTGTCAGCACCACCAGCAGCAACGGCTCTGGGGAGGGTGACAGCTCGTGGCATGGCACAGCAGCTCTCTGGGAAGTGGGCTGCTCAAGCCAGTGGCTGCTGCAGGCCCTGGGAATACATCAGCAAATCTGCATGCTTGAAAAGGCAGAACAGCTTGAAAGACATAAGGATCTCAGACAAAATCAGTTTAGAAAGATTAAAAAATGATAAGGCATTTATGTGAATGAGAACACACCTTATAATTATGCTAACTAGGCTAAAAATTATAGGACCAACAGTCTTTTTTTCAGACATAAGATGATCACCAGCTGTGGACAGACAGAAATTGCATCTTGTGGTAATATATTGCATAATCAGGTGGATTGTGTGGGTATTTTACCTTCCCGTGATGAAACAGCTGCGGTGAGAGCCACTGTCAGAGACAGGATGTCAGACTAGCCGGACCATTTATCTGTTCTGGTACATAACTCTTATGCTTCTGTAGCTTATGGGCTTTTCTGACTGCTTGAGAACATTTATGAAATTGTAGGGCAGGCAAGAGAGATGTTATTTCTAATTGAAGAACTTGCTATGTCTCACCACCTGTTGTTTGTACATAAGATGATAGGGTTCCAATCACAAGATTAATGCACAATTTAGACTGGAAAAATATCAGTAAATCTGTCTGATTCTTCTATTTTAAACCCTTTCATGATCTTCAGAAATATTTCACAGTGCCAAGAACAATTTCAAAAATAAACCATAGGATTTTATAAAAAGCCTCCAAAAAGCTGCATCTGTCATTTGCATATGCAAAACTTTCATTGCAGATTCATGATTGGTTATGTAATTTCTGTAAAATTTATGGGGGTTCTGATTACATGGATTTCTTATTTTTACTTTATCTGACACAAACATGCAACACTAACATCCTGAAAGTGTAGAGGCTAAAATCTGATTCTTACAAAAACTTTCTCCAACAAAATATTTTGCTCCGTGTTAATTGCTTCAAATTTTTTTTTTCTTTAATGATCCCCACTCAGAAAATGTTCACTTTCTTTTATAAAACAACAACCTAAAAACTTACTAGAGTAGAAGAAATTCCATACCTATTACCTTAGTATTAAAACTTCATTAGCTGCCTGGGTTTTTGCAGTAGCCATGGCTAATTATTCCTGCTAGGATATCCATTTGTGTGCCTGAACCTTTTTTCCCAAGACTTTGCAACAGCACCAGAAGCTGAAGATATGTTTTTTTTCCTGTTTCTCTTTCATAAAAGCAATACTGAAATTTTAAAATATTTTAATATTTTCTTTGACATATAACAGTATGTTGAACACTGACCAGCCATCTTATTGCAGGAAAATGACAGCAAAATATTTTATTAGACTTTATCTTTTGCATAAATTTTTAAAAGGTACAAATTTTCCATGTATAAAAATTATCCCATTTTTACTAAGATTTTATATAATTGATTAAAGATTATGCCTTACCACCTCTCTTTGAGGATGCTTTCAGCCTTAGGAAAGCATTTCTTGTTCTCCAAATCAAGTAAATAAAATAGAGAGACGTTTATCACAAGCTTACTAACTTCTATAACTATCACATAACCAAAATACAGCTTGAGAAAAAAAGAATTTTGATCTTTGACTATGAAGAAGAATAAAAACTGATCTTCACAAATATTTACTAATTTAACAGACAGTTCTTGAGGGACAATCAAAATTATTTTGAAGACTGAACTAGGAAAATAGTGAGGCACAGGTAGGTTTCTAGGTTTCTTTCAAAAATAATTCATACTATATGGTTTAAATAAATAAATAAGTGCCCATGTAATGTCCTGTTCCAATATCAATAACACTTTCAGACAGACGTTTTTGGGAAGAAAGTACTCTTTTCCTAGTTTACAAACACCAAAATATTGGGTTTTTTGAGGTTAAATGAAAATCTGCTTCTAGTTCATAAGACATTAATTTAAAATAGATTTTCTAAGTTTAGGGCATGAATTCTTTCACTAATATAATTTCTTTTCTTTCAGTCAGTTTTCTGAGCAGATCAAAAGCTCTACTAGTGAATTCTGCAAAAATAAGTCTCTAAATCAACCTTTCAGAGCAAATGAATAAAACACTGAGTAGATCTACCATTTTGGAGAGGGATAAGAAATACTTCAGATCTCATGGCTGAAAAATAATTTCTGGCTGTGCTTGATAAAAAAATCAATAACAAAATTTTCACATTTAAAATAATCTTTCATTTGCTTTTTCAGCTAGTCAAAGAAAGGCTCTTGGGTTTTGGGTACTATTGGAAGAATGCATAGTATAATGGTAAAAACCCTTATGTTTAACATTTAGAAGAAGTAAAAAATCTATTACCAACCTGTAAAAGTTTGTAAAAATGCTTAAAGAAACATACCCCGAAGTGGCATAAAATATCAGCCAGTAGGATGGCTGATTTCACATAATTGAGCACAGAAACAAAGAAAATTGTGTTACCCCAAAGCCAGCAAAATCCTGCTAAAGAGTTCTTATTTGGAGTCTTAGCAATCCAAAAGCCTGTGTAAGGTCCCTAGCTACAATCTAGCATACTTTCCTTTAACAGACATATGGAAATTCACAGATTCAGATATATTCAAAATGCTACCTCTATTCACGCCCATTCATGTATAAATGCATATATGCAAGCATTCAAAAATAGCAAATAGGAATTTTGCATACATCTCTGCATTATTTATGTGTTGGAAACATTTTTCCTAGAAGTTATTTCCTGACTTTTATTTATGATGGTTGCAGAGATTACTCTTCACCACAAGATCAACTGTAATACTGTTGAAGGCCACTGACAATGCAAAAAAACCAATACAATAATCTTTAAAAACATAAGTATTCAAATTCCTGTTGGTTTACCATTTAGCCAGAGAGTCCATCAAAAAACCATTTATAACCCTTGTATTCCTGAGAAAGATTAATATCTCCTGATTTCCGTAAATGTGTTTTACATTATAGAGTTGAATGCTCTGTACATTTAGCATCTGCATGTTTATCCAAGTTCTCAAGTGAGAACAGAATTTGCCTGTTGCATAATGATTAGAAGGTGCCTGGCTTTCTGCTGAGATTCTGGAAATGCAGCCTGTGTAAATGAGGCAGCCCTAAAGGTGATTGTTGTTGCATTTGGGATATTGGAATACAGCCAGAACATTTTCTTCATGATCCTTTTCATTCACAGAATAGTTGAGGTTGGATGAGACCCCTGGAAGTTGACTGATCCATGCTGTTTCCCTGTCCTGCTGGCAGCCCAGTACCTGCCTGCGCAAAAGTCCAGCTACTCTAAGGTTGGAGCAAAAGTTCATGATCAAGAGCCCCAGTCAAATTACCATGCCATCCTCACAGACTGCTGGGTGGCCTGGGGATGTTTTCTGTTTGATGGCATGCCAGGCTGGGAGGTTCAGCACCCAGGGAATCCCACATGTGATGCTGCAGGACCCACTAAGTCAAGTTCACCTCAGTATTGCTCAAATATCTTTTCTCCCTTCAAAACACACAACTCCCAAGACACCAGTATTCCCCAAGGAGGCTCTTCAGCCCAAACAGGGCAGAAAACAGCAGAAACTGTCACCTCCTTTAAAGGTAACCTACGAAGATCTATCAAAGAGCAGTGACTTTTTGCCATTACCAACTTTGGTTTGAGCAAAGGAACTAATGTTGAGAGGGTCTACTTCTCATTGCCAGACATTTAGGCTTAAGCAATCACTCTTTTAAGGTTCTTTGGAATATCTGGGATCTCCAGCAATTGCACATGAACAGCAACTCTGCTGAAGGCCCTAGATACCCTGGTGCAGAACCAGGATGGGAATGAGAGCAAGCTGGCACACACCATCACCATTTGCCAACCTGAACAGCGATCAGCTGGATAATACAAATACATGGACAACTGGGAGCTTGTAGAGCTTGTATTCTTGTGATTTAACCTGCAGTTAAACAACCCCTGCAATGCTGTGTGCCTTTAGAGACAGCTGATGTGACAGGAGATTTCATGTCAGCTTAGGCAATAGCACACTCACAACATCATCAGAGGGGCAAAAGAGTTCACTGCCAGGGGTAACTGCTCAAATACATGTGCTCTCTGCTGTGTTTGACTTTCAGGAATATTGACTAATAAATATGCTTCATTTTCTTCCCTGGAAAGTTGAAGACTAGCTGCAGCACAGGTGAGTGTTACCTGCATTAAAAAAAAGCTTCCCAATCTTTCAGTCTTCTGAAGAAGCAATTCTATGGTTTCATTGCTTTTCCCATAAGGGACTGCTGATAGCAAACACCGTGCTCTCTTTTGCAACACAACAGTGTGGAACCTGCCAAACAGTTTAAATGGTACTGAAAAATTCAAAGTCGTAAAAAAATAGGTGTTTCTGCCTCAAAAATCTGGCAGGCAAATATGGCAATTTCTTACTGAACAATTCTACTTACTGAGTATAGTTGGCATGATCTGCTTATTACAGTAAGTAAAATTTTTTTATTGCTTTCTCTTCCTGTTATCCTGCTGCTCCAATGCAATTAAGAGAGACTACTCTGAAACCTGCTCCATTTTGCGCAACATAAACAGAATTTATGCTGCAATTATGAAGTCCGATTCTGCCTCCAGTTGTTCCTTGTAACTCCCATGAAGGAAGAAAGTTGAGTAGAGCTGAACCCAGACTGTGGCCTCTGGAATCTTTACTGACAACAACAAAACAAGTCCCAAGGAGAATCCAGCTTGACCGCCAGGCACGAGGTTGAGTTCATCTTGGTAGCACTGCTACAGCCTGGTGGTGAATGCTTTATTATAAAGAGCAAGGGCAGATGTATCAGTGGGGATGGCATTGCACACAGCTTTGTAGGGTAGGAACTTACTGCAGCAGAGAAGGGTTCAAACTCTCTAAACAGAGTTTTCCAAGGAACATATATATGTTTTCCCACTGATAAATGGGAGTTTACAGATACTTCTAGTCTCCATTTTGAAACTAGAATATATATTTCCAACTAATTTTTTAGCTCTGTCTAAAAGGTATAATGCAGGGCTTCTCAACACAGGGAAGTAGTCCAGAATGTCTATTGCAAAATAAACTGTCCTAAAATATCTTTGTGAACCCAAAGGGCTTATTTTTTCTCCAACCACCTCTGAATCAACACCCAGTTACTTTTCCTCTCCAGCAAGTCACTTTCAAAATGTTTACTACAGTCCTAAAGGATAAGAAAACTTTCATTTATTGCCCTTATATCAGGTATCTAAAAATTAGTAATGGTTGCTTCTTAGACACTCAATATGAAGAGAGGGAAAGCACAGACCCAATACAAAACTCTCTCTGGAGAAGACTATTTTTCTGTTATTTGTAGAAAGCACTTCTAGCTTAAGTGCCGCCGTAAGGTCTAAAGTTAGAATGATGTGATGAAAATGGATTAGAGCATTGCTGTGAGCAGCTGCTGTGGAAGGGGTTGTTCCACAACACCTGGCATCCCTCAGAGATGAAGCCGTTGTCCACAGGTGTGGGTCAGACCTGTCCATACTTTCATGCCACCCAATGGACACACCATGCTCCCTCTTATTACTGAAATTCAGCATTAGTGACCATGAGACCTTGCAACCGATGGTTCAGGAGCTGATTATCTGTGTGAAGAGCAACCCACAGAGAGACAAGAAAAGGGGAAAAAGAAATAAAACAAAACAAAAACCAGCTAACTTTGATTTGGGTCAGACCCCTGAACAGAGTAACCTTGTCAAATCAGAGCTGGGGCTGGCATAAAGAAGTAGGTAGGGAGGATCACACTGTCATATGTGGAGGGCAGGACTATCTTTCTGGGTGCCAGCCAGACCTGGCTCTGCTTAAGGCAACAGTGAAACTGCCTTCAGAAACTCTGGAAGAGAGTCAGGCCGAAAAGCCCAGCTTTTGAGAACGGTCAATGTGTCATTTTAAATTCTTCCTAGCTTCTTTACATATAAAGCCTTTCACTCCAATAAGCTTTTTCTTTTTTTTTCTGATGAAACAAAGCTGTGGAACAAGGCAATATGAAGAGGGGAGGACAAGAATTTTAAAACCCTGAGATGACTCCTACCCAGAAAACACTAGCCTAGTGGACCATGCAAGGAGGGAAAGGAAAGGAAAGGAAAGGAAAGGAAAGGAAAGGAAAGGAAAGGAAAGGAAAGGAAAGGAAAGGAAAGGAAAGGAAAGGAAAGGAAAATGTGGTTTTGTCCTTTCTGAAGCAATTCTAGAACTTTTTAAATCATAATTTAAAAAAAAAAACAGTAAGTGATGTATTCAGTATTATTAGAGAGCTTTAAACAAATTAAGCAGAGAAAAGCATTTCATTGCTGATATGGTGATGGCTTGATATCTCACAGCACAGGATGAGCGTTTGCAGAGGCTCTCCTAACTAGGAAAGTATCAGGCGATTTTTTCAGAAACCTAGAAACCTTTATAAAAGAGTTTTTCATAATGGATTTGTCTGTGATACCTCCTAGACAAACCTGGATTTTTCTGTGATACCTTCTAGATGCCAAACCTAAAAGTTTGGATCATTATAGCCTCCCTCCAGAGGGACTTTGGAGAAGTCCTAGATTTCAATCTTCTGTTGCAGTCAACTTTCAAAATGGTCCATTATTTCTAGAACTAACTTCTTCTCTTGTTTTCTTTCCTCCCAGCTTTCACCCAAATCTTTAATTTTCTTTTTTTTTTCACCTAGTCTTTCTCATTTTTCCATTTTCAATGACAATTTATTTTTTTTTAATTAGACTGCCAGAGCATTCCCATTTCCCTTTGATTCCACATCATAAACTGAGGATCTGTTCATCCATAAAGCACACAACATAAATTGCCCCCATCTCTTTAATCTCAACACTTCCCAACCTAAATATCTTCTAGCCAAGGCATTTGGCTCACGCCCCTCTCAGTCTTCCACTTTCCTAAAGCTCCTCCAGCTTTCTCCTTTCCTCTACTTTTCACTTACAATTATATGAAATTTGTGTTGCTGCCAAGCTCCATCACAAAAGCAAGGGGTACGTCAAGGAGGTCAGACGTCCAAGGAGGTCAGATGTCCACTGCTCAATATTATTTTTCATTTCCTGACTCCCTCCACAATGGCATCTGCTAGTCCTCTGCATTTTCAATATCTCTGTCCCATCCTCAGGTTTCATCCCATGAGCTCACCGGACATGTCATGAGGTGCCGCTCAGAAAAACCTCCAAGTGTGATGTTCACTCTTTGGGGAAACTCTCTCTCTGAGTAACAGACCTGGTGTCAGTGCTGCAGGCCAAGCTGTGCTGGCAGTTTTCTTATCTGTGAATTAACACACAGGTCTGCCATGGAAAAGCAGCCGTGTAATTGGCGAGGTCCTGCAGTCTGGCTGTTCAGCAGTGTCAAGGCACTTGGGGCACATCTTGTATTTATCACTGCTCCTTGCAGGTAGCACAGAAACAACACTTTAAATTGACAGAACACAACAGTGAACACAAAATCAATGCCAGATATGCCCAAACATTAGTGGACTCCCTAGACTACTTTATAAGAGAAAGGAATAAAAGAATTTTTTTTCTTTTCCTTTAGTTTTATTCTTTTAAAATTACACACCCTCATCAGTAATTCAAGGTGAAATTACTAGTTCAGTTTCTGTGCATGCAAAAGAAGGACAATCCAATTTTCACAGATCCCAATCTGAGACCAATTGTATAACCTTTCCGCTTTTACATTTATGTAAAAATTACATTTATGGACCCATTATCATTGTATTAAAATAATCATCAGAAAACCCTGACAGTACTCTTAAGGTTGCAAGAAATAACTATTTTCTCAATCTAGAAACAAAACACAGAGATTTGGTCCACAGCAGGAAGTTATCTACAATAACAAAAGAGATCCAGTAGCAAAAGCCAATTTTTAGATGCCAAACTGGATATTCCCTCAAGGGGTCTGGTTTTCAAAAAAGTTCTCAGTTTATAGAAATTCTGTAAGGAGTCATCACTTAATCAACAAGAGAGAAAGCTAAGAATCACCAGAGTCTAGTGAAAATCATTGTTGTGGTCCTATATTCCTCTAAATAAAACAGAGATGTTTTCCCAAGAAGTAAAATTCATATACCTTTTTTTTTTTTTTTTTTTCTGGAGGGGAACCAATTTGGCCTTGAATTTCTAAACACATTTTACACTGCCTTCCAAACACTTTGTATCATATTGAATGCAGGAAAACTATTTTTGAAATAGCTTTTTGCACAGGTACTCTGATTATATTTTGCTTTCTGTGATCATTTTGTTGCTATGCTATTGATTTTTTCATTAAAACAGACACAGTTCCCAACATACGTGTTTAAAAGTATAGAAATCTTTCCCCTTTGTAATTAGTTCTACCTCTGCTGTCTCCATTTAATGAAATCTCGAGGGCAAATTGCTACATTTTGTATTCAGCCAAAACTCCCATTAATCCATATATGTTACCATAATAATTTGTTATAAAAATAGCAGTGATATCATGGTATAATTTTCTAACATTATGACATGGAAGGGGAACGAGAAGGAGACAGGTTGTACAGAAAGTAAGCTTTTATCGAAAACCAAAGTCATCCATAATAATTAGTGATATCTGAGAAACTTTCATGATTACCAAAATTAAACTGATTAATTTTAATTAATGTCTCTGTTTTACAGTGGCATCATTCAGACTACAGAATGGATGTTTTCCCTACTGATTTTCTTCAAGGGCTCTGTCTCTGTCCCCCTCACTCCCATCCCCAACAATTCCAATTTTTATTTGTCAGCTTGACCAAAGTATGGCCTTCAGTGATTTCACATCCTAAGCTCATTTATCAGAGCATATAATAAAAGTGTTGAACTCTTTTATTGATAGGCAGTGGTGTAAAATATGGAGCTGGGGAAAGATCAGCCACCTCTGACTTTCCCTCCTCAACTGTCTTAAGAAGTAACAGAGTACTGTTACCCAGTGACAGAGGGGCCTTGCTTTGTGCCCTCAATAAAATTAATCTTGCTGGCAAATAAACCCAAAGATGGCTGTTCTTCTTCTGAAAAATACTGTCCATCACAGTCTTCCAGAAATCCTCAATGGCTAGTTCAGCTTTCAGACACAGTTTGCCGATTGCTTTATGCGTCAGAATGAAAACTATCAAACGCAAAATCTGTGGGATGTCACTGGCCATCACAATTTATAGCACAGAAAATACCACTCAGGCTGGGTCTACATCTTATGCTTCAGAAAGAAGAGCTGTCTTGATTCTGGGGAAGAAAAGGCAGCCTCAGCAAATTCAGCAGCACAGATATATATCTCAGTAGAGAGAGGGCCAGCAAGTGCCAGGGTTAGAAGGGGCCAACAGATTCCAGATAACCCTACTAATTGATTAGAAAATTCTGGTTTTGATTTTAAAAAATGTGGGTTTGTTTTGTTTTGTTTTTTTCCCAAGAGTCAATTTTCTGTGGCACATAATATATTCTCTTTTTTTTAATAATTGCAAACATATTTTTTACCCATATGATAGTGAACTGGAACTACTTGAGTAGTGAGGCTGTGGTCCATCACATAAAATGAAGTCAATGAAACAAATTTACAACAGAGACTGGGAGTACAAGGTCACACAGGAATATTTTATCTAAAAAACACTTGGTTAGAACTGGAGTTTTTTTCAGTATTGAGCTGTTTACCAAGAAAATGAACCTTTCCATAAGAAAACAAAAATTCCAAAAGCTCAAATTCATGTTAAATTGCAAGTGGGGTGTATTCATTCAACAGACTGGATTTCTGAGCATCAGCTCTTCATATGGGTGTCTCAAATAATACCAACACAAGCTCAGTAGCAATGTTTCAGCCTATTAAGTGCTGCAACCATATTACTTAAAAATCCTTTGAAAACACCTATGAATGTGGGACAAGTTACACAACTGGAACACTGCAATCACACCATTGAGGGCTGCAGGTTTATCAAAAGGGATAAGCTGGAATGAAGGGGTGGGGTGTTTTGTTCTGTGTTAAGGAATGGAGACTAAAAAGCTGCCCCTGAAGAACAGACACAAGATCACAGTCCGTGGGTTAAAAGGAAGGACAGGACCAAAGGAAAGGACACCTGTAGTGTAGATCTACTTCAGTCTGACTGACCAGAAGCAGCCTGCTGATGAGGCGTCATTGTTTCAGCTACAGGCAGCATCACACACATAAGCTCTCACCCTGTTAGGAGATTTCAGCCACCCAGACATCTGTTGGGAAAGTAGCAGAGCTGGCTGTAAGGAATCCAGAAGACTCCCAAAGTTCATAGAGGATTCATCCTGAACTGCATCAAAATAGGAGTGGCCAGCAGGTCAAGGGAAGTGATTCTACCCCTCTACTCTGATTTTATGAGACCCTGCCTTTAGTGCTGCATCCAGCTCTGGGGTCCTCGACACAGGAAAGATGTGGACCTGTTGGAGTGAATACACAGGAGGGCCAGGAAGCTGATCAGAGGGCTGGAGGCTTTCTCAAACAGTCCAAGAGAGGTGAGACTGCTCAGCTTGAAGAAGAGATGGCACCAAGGAGACCTCATCATGGCCTTCCTTCCAATACTTAAAGGAGACTTGGAAAAATGAGGGAGATCAACTTTTTACACGGACAGATAGTCACAGGACAAGGAGGAATGGTTTTAGACAAAAAGAGGAGATATCCAGATTAGATTTTAGAAAGAAATTCTTTACAGTGAGGACACTGAAGCACTGGAACCAGTTGCCCAGAGAAGTTGTGGGTGACCCATCCCCAAATGTGCTCATGGCCAGGTTGGATGGGGCTCTGAGTAACCTGCTCTAGCGGAAGGCATCTCTGCCCATGGCAAGGGTTTGGAACTGAATCATCTTTAAGGACTCTTCCTACCCAAACAATTCTATGATTCTATGATCCATTTAAGAAACAAAACTCTAACTGAAGTATTACGTTCTAGCCAGGAAATGGTTCTAAAGCTGGGATGAGTTTTAAAGCAGAATCACTTTCATTTATCTGTAAAGGACAGTGAAAAGGCACAATCATTATACTAGAGGGATGAGAGAAATACAGTAAAAAAGTGTTACTGCATAAGCCATATCAAGGGGATTCCTAATGACTTGGAAGTCTAACACTAATCGTAACACTAATAGAAGCAAGGACATCACAAGCAGCAGTATACAACCTATTGTCTTCAGTCTACACCAAAAATGATTAAGCATGAGCAGACATTTAGTTAAACTGGTTTAAATAAGGTGACAGTAGTACAAGCCAGTGCAAAAACAGGTTAATGAACACTAAGATAAATTAGGTATATCTGAGTCATCAGGAATTTATGAAATTCACAGTAGACTACTTAAGAGTATAGCAAGGGTATTCTTTTGCCATTAATAATTATATCTGGAAATAAATGAAAATTGAGGGTAGTCCCAGAGGACTATAAATTAGCTATCAGCATAAACAAGAAATGAGTGAAAAGATCTATGGAATTATGAAAAAGTTAACCTAACAAAGAAAAATATTGCATTAACATTATCAAGATTAACCACCAATTTCTAAACACTTAGCACATACAAAGCAGATAACATGCTGTGAAGAAAAAAATCAGGAAGAACCAAGTTAAGTTCATTTGGTGGCCCAGTGGACCGGGGAATTGGAGCTGTGAAAAAACTGGAATTAAGTAAACTGAACCTTGTACAATAAAATAATCTTAAGATCAAATTAAAGAAATGAGCTCTGAATAAGATAGCTACACATGTAATATTCATTGAGACACTAGTTAATAACTCAGTTGGAGAGTGAGGACTCTTGGTAAGTCCTCAGGCAAACAAGTCTGGATGTATTAGTATTGGTACTTTTGGGATTTTCACTGGCAATCTGAATGAACGTGTTTGCTAGTCCTATAGAGCAATAGAGAGCTGTGAGCTGTTGAAAGAATTGTCCTGAAAAGTACCTTGTCAAATAAAAGCTGCCAAGAAAACATCAAGACTGGCATATATAAACACAAATGCAAAATTATTCAAAGAGAAACAAGTAAATGCAAAAATTAATACTAGGAAATACATATCTATCCAGAAAAAAATGCAGGAATATATCAATATAGTGGACTCAAATCAAATGAGATCATCCAGTGCTTCTGAAAAAGAGGATGAACTTAATTCTCAATTTTACTAGCAGGAATTTCCAAAGTAAAAAGATGAGACAATTACTAGTTCTGTGTGAAGCACAAGATAAAGCAACTCTATTCAGGTGGGGACTTACTCGCAAAGAAATTAAGGGAAAAAAATGAAAAGAATGAAAAGAGATCAGCAAGAATGACGTGGGTTAAAAAACAGTATCAGTGATGAAAGGTTGAAGGCCCTGAGTTGCAATACATAAACAAGAAAACTGACAGCAGCTTTCAAAGATATAAGAGCCTGTTACAAGGATGATCGCAGTCAATAATTAAACCTACTGTAGGACTAGGCATAATCAGATTCGTTTCTAGGCAGCAGATTGAGGTTAGATTTGAGGAGACAGCTAACTAGATATGCAGGGAAATAAACGGAATTAAGACATTTGAAAGACTTGGAAAAACAAGCAAGATAGATCATGTCCTAAAGAGGATGCTTTTTCTGGCTCCATTGTGAAGAGAGGAAATTCAAGTAAACCACTTTAAAGCTTGTCTAACAAGGTTTACAAACATTTTCTATTCTGTCAAAAGTCTACTATTTAAATACTGAAGTAGCAGGCAAAGCACTCAAACTTTTCTTCCCCTTCCACAGGGCTATACAGAGAGCACACCTGAAAAATGTTTTCTTGCAGTGTTTTACCTGCAGCAAAGAAAAGGGTAGCACCTGCAATTCTGCCTCCTGCCTTTCCCTCACAGCTCTGAGCCTTTCACCTGAGCTGCTGTGGCAGGGTTTTTCCCAGGGCACAGGTTTTGCCTTGCACTTATGCTGATGCTCTCAGGTTGCTATTTTCACAGTCTTGTGTCTGCAAAACCCAGTATTCTTCTTGCTGTATTAGATTTCCCAGGAGAGGCAATGTATGAAACCCACAGCTTCTTTCTCTGTCTTTCCTGCCTCCCTTCCTTTGTAGGTTTTAATTTATATTAGAGGATTACTCCAAATGGAAGTGTGAATCAAAGTGCTAGGGAGAAAGTACAGGGAAAATTCACCATGTCATCTTTATTGCCATCACCTGCTGCACTGTAACTTTGACTGTTGCAATTGATGTCTGCCATCAGCCATGGACACCCTAGTAAACTTTTGTGCATGTAAGCCTGTCTCAGCATCCTTTGTCCAAAATTTTAGATTATAGAGAAAGAGAAATTGCTTAGTGTAAGCAGAAAGTGCTGCCTGAGATGCTGAAAGTGTTATTAGTAGAACCCAAGCCTTTTTTCCTGTAGACAAAATAAGAAAAGAAAACTATAATGGCAAATGGATAATGAAGAAGCCAAATTTTCTGCTCTTAGTAATGATCCTTACCTATAACTGCTAGAGAAAAAAGCAGCTACAGCAAAATTTTTGTCAGCCCTACTGAAAACCAGCAAAATCTGTGAGATTTGGCCATTTCAGACAACAATTGCAGCTCCTTCTCGGTTTATAGCAATACTACAGAATCTGCTACATTCATGGCTGGGCCAAAACCTGTTTAAATATGTATAGGGAGAAAGAGTAAGTAAGACAGAGAAAAGCTGTTTTGAGAAGACTCAGCCAAAGGAACCAGTGCTCTCAATTCCAATGTGGTGAAGGAGATTTTGATGGGTGTCCTTCGTCTCCTTCACTCATCAGTGATCAGGATGGTGAGCACTTGGTAAGAGCACTGTGGCCCAATGTCTCTGAAGACAAGTAGATTAACAGTCATAAAGCTAAATACTGCTTCCTTCAGCCCTGATCTCATGATATGAGTGCTTATGAGAATCCCCATAAGCGCTGGTAGAGAAAAAGGTCCCATTCTTTCGCTGTGTTTGTTAATGACTTAGATCTGATTTCTGGCACAACTATATTCAATCATGATCTTCAGTCCGATCCTCTTATTGTGCAGACATGAATTATACAGAGTCTTTTCATCAAAGAAATAGATCTTTATGTCTTGAGCAATTCAATGTTCAGGAGATTTTGTAAATATACCTCCTGGAACGAAAATAATGTCAAAAACTTAAGAAACTTATAAGGAAAAACTGAAGAAATCAGCCTTAGTTTTGCTACCAAACCAAAAGTGCAACAGAAGCATGGTAACTGACTTCTTGCTGTGTAAAAAGCTCTGATGAGGAAGGCAGTGAACATTCATTCTTTATGTTTATTGTAGTTTTGACAAAGAAATTAACCTCTGAATTTCCACAGGGTGTTTGAGGTTAGATAATAGAAAAAGCTTTCTGCTCACTCCTCATTGACCAAAACTTTAAAACACACACTTCAGAGTCACTTATCAGGCATGGGGGAGGGGTACTGAGTTCTGTCTCAGCAGGGATGAATTAGAAAACCTCTTGAGATATCCTCCTACACCTATGAAACTTCCATGATGTTAGTTGGAGTAGTACCAGAGACTAATACACAGAATCTTTCCCTTTCACTCTTGCTCTCACTCTTGTTCTCCTTCTTGCTCTAGCTCTATGCCTGTCTTCTGTACAGCATTTGAAATTTTAAAAAAATTAATAAATTTATAACAAAATGTTCAATCTGTTCAGCAAAACCCAGGGGAGACCTAAGAGTCCTTTATGTATCTCCAGTTAAAGGGTATACCGTACAGTTTTTAAAAGGATGATTGGTAGTCTGAAGCTTAACACATTCAAGAAATATCTGTGATTTACAGAAAAATAATAACTACATTCTTCTTTTATATTAAAGAATTCTGCATATGCTGTGAGCTGCTCAGATGCTGAGGCAAGGTGACAGGCTTGCAGCTAAAGGGAATCCAAATCTTCTTCTGTGAAGCCAACAGCAAGTTTTTTGACAGTAATATGACAGGTTGCTTCATTTAATGTCATTTTTGTGTTCTGCTAAAAGATTTGGACATGTACTGGTAGGGCTTTTTTATCTATTAGGTCAGGAAGTGATGCAACTTTATGTCTTTGGCAAAGGTTTACTGTCAGTGATTTTCAAGTATTTCTGTACTACAACTACTTCATTTCTTGTAGTTGCTTCTAGAGCATGCAACAGTACTTTTTTAAGTCAGGAACTAAAGAAGAATTTAGTGCCCTATTTATCTCCTTCAAAGCACCATTAGCTTTGTATTAGGGCTGTTACAACAGACAAGCAATACTTTGCTTTCAGGGAATCAATGCTTGTGTTGACAGCCTGAGGGTATACTCACCACTCTCCTTGATGATGCTGGCTCATTCCCAAATTATATTTATATAGACTCCTGTCACTTACTTGGTGTTTTCCAGATGCCATTTATAGCCAACAGTACTTCATGTGGCACCTGAGGTAATTGTTACTCACTAATCTAATCAGAAAGACACTCACTGTGTACAGTTTCACTGCAACATCAATTCTTGATTACTAAAGTGAAATACATCTACAGCAGCTTCAATCTACTTACTTGTTTCAGTCCCCTGTCTTTAGCCTGGATTTTTCAGATGACAGGTTTGAACTGCATGTTTAAGGTCACTCAGATTAATTTATGAGTGTTAGGACATAGAATATATTATGGAAAAAAGACTAAGATGAATTTGTAAGAGGATCTCCATCTTTGAATATTTCTGTAAGGCTGAACTGGTAGTAAAGACACAGAGCTGGATGTACTGATCACTAATGGCAATGGATAGAGCTACAGTTTATGATGTCTGACAGCCTTCTGGCAGGTAGGAATATGTGGAAAGAGGTTAAAGAACTTCTGTCTCTAATTTCTTTAGGTAGTCAGCTTTTGTAGATGTGGTCAGTGCAAGGCTTTTATAGCATTAACTGAAGCTAAATTCTACTCTACACAAAGAGGTCACCTAAATCTGGATTAAGTGACTGAAAGGAAAAGCCATGCCAATGCCTTCTGGGCACCAAGTGGAGATATGTTGCTTAGAGGTTGAATAAAAGCGGAACAGTTTGATTGGTTTTATTCCAAAATAAAGAACATCTTAGCATTCATGGTCTTCTCAAGACTGTCTTTACCTGTGGAGCAAATAGTTACAAAACTGTCCTTCATAGATTTTTTTTTTATACTGAATTCTTTAGAAGCCCTGAAGAAATGTTTTCAAGTACAGAAGTCTTTCATTGATTCAGTTCTTTGCTCCTCTTTTATACTAGAAGAGTCCTGAAAATAAGGAAGACATCTGACAGCTCAGCTTGTTTTGATGAGCAATTTGTAAACTCTTCTTCAACAAGATCTATTTACCAGCATGTTTGTGCTCTTGGCAGGCTGTATGGCCATCTCATTTTTAATCTACTTGCACCATACTGCTGGCATCTTGGTTCACAGAACCCCCAAGCAAACAAGGCAATAGAAGCTTGATTTTTTAAAGTTAATGTTTTCCGTTATGTATTACTGTTTTATCCTGGCCATGCTTGCAGAGTTTAGGAATAAGATTTCTGGATACTGGTTCCACCTCCATTCCAGTGTCTTAAGAATGCTTCAGTTTTGGTGACCCAGGAGGCAGTCCCATACTTTTTGTAAACATCCTTTTAAAGCCCTAGGAATTTTCAGTTACTGATGATGTCTTCAAAACCTTGAAAAGCCCACTTCAGTTAATCAGATTTTAAGAAATTCTGTGATGTTTTCATAAGTGTCACACTCTACTCACTACAGCTGCTTAAGCAATGCTTAAGCACTGATGCCCTACCCTGATAATATGTGTAAGGATACTGATAGAACTTCCCTGTGTGTGTGCTTGTTCAGCTGTTTTGTCATGCAATACAATATGAAGATCAGACATTTAGCACAGTCATCAGAAATTTCTTTCTCTTTTTTTTTTTCTTGTTCTTGTATTATAGACTAGTCATTGGTTACCCAAAGTTATGTTTAAGAACAGTTCTCTCATGTAGCTGATATCAGCCTCTTAAATGCTGTGACCACATTTGAGGTAGTAGTGGAGGAGAGGAAGGAGTGGAAGAGATACCCAGAAATCTATTGGCAAGTTTCAATTAAAGGCTTTCAGATGGTTTTCTGAGGGAAAATAAGAACACAGTAGTAGAAGAAAAATAGGACACAAAAAAACCCAGAGATTTATCAAAGTAACACTATCCAAAGCTGTTCTCTTACATTTGATAAAATAACTACCAAGACAAAAAAGCTGAGAAAAGCGATTCCTGTGATGATACATAGAAATTGAACTAGGAGTTAGTACAAAACACTGCAAATAACATTAGAGAAGAAATTGAAAAAGAAATAATCACATGTTGGGTTGAAGTGAGTTGCTACTACATTTCCTAGAGAATAAGTCTTGGAAAACTATTATTGAATTACTTTACTTACTTATAACAAAGAATAACCATGAAAATCCACTTATATAAAGTATTAAATAAAGTTTTCAATAATGAATTTGATAGAGAAGTGCTCATGACACTTGATAATAGAAAAGTTGGGAGGTGCTGCCACTATAGAACTATGGTACCAATGAAGCAGCACTGTGATCTTGCAAACTGGAATAATAGTAATAATAAAAAATCTAATAAGACCAATAGCAAGGTCATTCCCGTATGGACTATTATCTTGAACTTTAGCTTTATAATGAGTTCTCATCAGCTGTAAATGGCAGAGCAAGACTTCATTATATCTGTTCATCACAAGATGTCCACATACCAAGGATGTGGTGATCCTGGAAAATACAAATCTGTTAGCTGCATAAGTCAGGAGAAGTATTTCTAACAGGCAGCAGTCTCTTGTGAAGCTTCTAAGAGTACTATAAGGATAGAATTTCCTCTCCATAGCAGTGATATAACCCCAGGGACAGGTTGGGGATAAGTTAACAAAAAATTTTCCTCTGGAAGAGTATGCAAAATGTTCAATGAACTCCAAGAGGGCTAGGCTAAGACAGGACTTACCAGTGTGCAGAGAGACCATTTCTTTAGTGAATTCTCGACATGCTTCAGGTGTTTAGGCTAATGGGAAAAGGCCTGAACAAGAAAATGAGAACTCTTCATAAATATATCAGGGACATAAATATTAAAAAAGAACTATGTAAGTGAAGGCACAATGTTACATCAAAAAAATATATTGATGGGCTCTGGAAGGCTCAAACCAGGAAAAGAAATGAGACTCCAGAACACCCCTCAAGGAGGAGTAGTGGGTGGAAACAGCCTACCTCAATCAGTTTATAAAAGACTGATAAAATATTTATTTTAAATAGCAGGAGACCATACCTAGGTAGTCCCTTTTCATTCTGTGCTCCAATGAAGTCCACTTTTGTAGTGAAAGAGAATAAATCTTTCCTTAATAAATAAGGATCAAAAAAAACTAATAGAGAGATCAAGCTTTATTTTCATAACTGAGAGATAAAAGTGTGCCATTACCCAGTGACAGTACATTTTCTCTAATAGAGTTAATTATCCATTACCATTGGTTATCATTAACATGAATTATTGATACCAAAGAATCATCATCAAGACATTGCAGCCAAAATCAAGGCTCCACTATTCTCAGAGACTGAGAATAAAATTAGCAGAATACAGTCTGGGTTTTTCAGGGTTTTTTAAGAACTGCAGCCTAACATTCTGGCTAGTTCCTCAGGTTGACCATGGCATGTGTATGTGATACTCACACCCAGTGAGGAGCACATTAATTTAATAGTGTTGCTCTCATTATGCCAAGTCAGGTGAGCTCTAAGTTCTAGCAGTCAGAAAGGAGAGAAAAAAACTAGGATGGAGAAAACTATTTCAGAATTCCTGACTCTGAAATTTTATTCCTAAAAAATAATGTAGAGACACAAGACAGGCATAGTAAAACTGACCAGAGTGAATTTGACAGCAGTCAGAAGAAACAAAAGAAATTACTGAGGAAAGAAACATGAGTTGGTTTCCTGCTCTTGTTTCCCAGGTTCTATTAATCTGTAGTGAGAGAATACATTAAGTCTTAAGACAACCAGTAAATCTGAGCCTAATAGACTTTACTGAACCAGAAATTTGTCCAGTCACTTCTGGAACTCATGTGAGCTTTGACCTTCATAATATTTTGTGACAATTGTTTCTATAGCTTAACTAAAGTATACCTTTTCCTTATTTTCACATCTCCTGCCTTTTATTTGAATTTGTGATTTTCATAATACAAGAAACCCTCAATGGCCATCACATCTTCATTATCTTCACATGCCTCAGGCTTCACAGTTAAATTGAGGTACAGGGAGGCAAAGTCACTGAGAAAGTCTTTGACAAAGTGAAGGACAGGACACAGATATGCTGGACACCCAAAGAAAAACTTCATTGGCACTGAAGTCTCCTTCCACACATTACATCCAGATGACCACAGACATTGTCCAGAGCCAATCACACTTCCTCAAGGATACTGTTGATTGACAACCTGAAGTGGACAATCTCATAGTTCTATCAAGTATTTAATAATGCCCCTTTTTATAAACATCAGTCCAGCTAAAAATCCAAGTAATATCTTTTAAGTTACTTACAACAGCAGAAAAGCTATGCATGAAATTCATGGTCTGAAGTGGGGAGAACCAAATGCATTTAGAGTGAGGCAATGGGTAAAGCCACCTTGTTAGGCTATACACCACACTCATTTATACCCACATTCAGTAAGGCCTGGGTTTGACCCCTCTTTGAATTACATCTGCTAGTTCATTCTGCTGCTACCCATGTTTAAATTCAAATGAAGCTGCAAAATGTCCTTGTGCTGAATGTGTTGTGCTGAACAGGGACCAATACTGGAGTCAAAGCCAAAAGTAGCACATCTTGGAGGTGACCAAAAACTGAGTTTTTTGTCCCCATGCTTATCAGATTTGTATTTAAATTTTTTTTGCCACGTAGGGATATTGAAGTTAGTGAAACTTTAGTAATGATAGAGATACATGGGACTACCTTCCTCTACTGTTAGGATGTGCAATTCTGAAAGGAAATAAAGCTTAATGAATGTCTACAAAAGGTCTCACGTAAGTACTGCTGAACTGTCAAATCAATGTTATTTCCTTTGGACTGCAGCTGGGAATTTCAGCTTTGTTTGCTCTATAACAAACAAGGGGTGTCACTGTCAGCCTTTCACACCCAGGTGAACACACATACCTGGGCTCACATGTATTGCATGTTACATCTCCAGGATTACTAAAAAATATCTCTGACTGCCTGACAGTTGTACTCAAGTGTAATGGGGAGTAGATCTCACTCTCTCTCAAGTTCATTAAAATGATGAGATGGTTCACTAGGAGAGAGGAAAAACTGGGCAAAAGAAATGAGAAATAGCCAAGAAGCAGCACAAAATACTGAAAACCCACCTTTTCTACTGACAAGTTCCCAGTAAGCATTTTTCCAGCAGTTTTAGATTTGATTTCCCACATCTGACCAAAACAGTAGCTATTTTTTCTTGCAGTGTGGCTTCCTTTTTTATACTTGGTGAACATTAGTGTCTGGAAAGATAGACAGAGCAGCCATGGTACACGGCAAATATTTTACAGTGTCTGACAACAGGTTTCTCCTAGCCCGAATAAATTTCAGATGTGCCTGCCTTGCAGAAACAAGGGGACAATCATGCAGAAATTGTTCTCTCTGCTTTTATTGCTTTAACAAACACAATAATGTACAAGCAGCATTTAGAAGACTTATACAAATCAGGCTGTCTGCAAATGTTGATTAATGTCCTTCTATAAAAATAAAATCCCAACACTGATTAGCCACATTGCAGTGCATTTCACACATGTATTAAGACAAGGTCAGGAGACCCTGTTATGGATGGGATAAACTTTTAGGAGCTGCTGCTGATTGCAGTCACATTCGGTTTAATCATGCTGCTCCTCATAAATATCTTAATGAGTCTCAGGATAGTCTTCTTGCCCTGTGAGATTAGTAATATCCAGAAAGAGCAAGTTCCATGCTCAGCAGGGAAATAGGTTCAAGCCTCCATCCAGTTTAATGGGCTGCTTAAAAAGCAGCTCCTAGGATGCTCCCTTGCTCCTGTTGCCACCCCAAAACTGAGTTGGTTCATGAGATAAATAGGAGCTTGTAGGGAAGGATGCTGTGTGTGGCAGAGAAAACTGGAGTTTTTTAAAACTTAATGCTGAAAATGAAATTGCATTTTAGACTTGCTATACCATTCAATAAGGACAGCACAAGCTAATATGCTTTACAAAAAACAAACCCACAGAAATTTAAGAAAAAGGTCATATTTGGTAGAAGGAAATTCACATAAAGACCTTGCTGCATCTGTTAATTTTGTGCTAAGAGATCCAACATATTCGGGCCAGATAGTTTTGAAGACTAGTGGAATAATGTAGCCGTGCCCTGAAAGTCTAGACAGAACAGAAACACAAGCACTCTTGAGAAATCTCTCCAGCTTCCTCACTCTGTTTTATAGATAAGAAGTTAAAATAACTTCTCAGGAATCAGAAAAAGCTGAAGAGACAAGATTTTACCCACATTTTATTAACCCTACACCTTACCTCAACAACACCAATCTTTCCCACAAGATTTTCAGGTGTTTTCTTATAACATAATTTTAAATACAATCAATTTTAAAATATTAATTAAATACAAACAGAATGTTTGGGGTTGGCAGGGACCTCTGTAGCTCATCTAGTCCAGCTTCCTGCTAAAGCAGGTTTACCTACAGCAGGCTGCATAGGATTCTGTTCAGGCAGGTTTTGAACATCTCCAGAGAAAGAGACTCCACAACCTCTCTGAACAGCCAGTCCCAATGTTCTGTCGCCATCATATCTAGAAGGAACTTCAAGTGTTTCAGTTTCTATGTAATGTCCCTTGTTCTGTGGCTGGACACCACTGAAAATAGTCTGGCCAGTTAATTTAATGCCAGCATCTCGAATAGTGATCTCTGTTTTTGAAACTCCTGACCATAAACCTGAGATAACTTTAACATTATGAACCATTCAAAAACAAAGAGAATACATTGTTAACTATAGCAACAAGAAGACTTCTGCTTTTTAAAAGCAGACTGCAGCTAGGACCATGATGTATTATAAAAGGAGAGCAGAATTACTTCATGGACTGCTCTATTTCTCCAACCAAAGTACAGCAAGTGGAAAATTAGTTTCTCAACAGAGAAAAATAAACAGAGATCTCCTCTAACAAGAGCATTTTTTGGACAGTATGGAAAAATCTTAGCAGGCAAAAAGGCTTATTTTTAATAGTTAATAAATTACCAGTAGGTAACAGGTACAATTATAAAATTATGATACTAAAATAAGTCCGAATTTGTAATGCCTGCAAAAGTGAAGTAGCAAATAGCATTTTAAAGTTTAAATATCATTGTTAATCCTCAATAGATGGTGCTATTATCTAAATTAACATCTCATCTGATTATACAATGAGCACAAGGCAAGTGTCCTCAGCTATGAGGAGGTCTTTCTGACATCTTTCTGGTGGCTTTGTTTATGATACATGTTTGCAAGAGGATCACCATTTACTTCCCACTCCAGGGTAATGACCATAAATATAAGCAGATATTCCAGTTACACAACTTCTAAACAGATGACAGATTTCAGGTATTTTTGTGAAAAGTCAAGCTATTTGAAACAGAATTGTTGTCTGCTGACAATAGCACCTCTCATCATTTCTTTTCCATAGCTGTAAGTGGTTGATATCTGGAGCTCATTATAAGTGTAAAATTGCTTTTCCCAGTATGGCAGAACATTGCAGGCTGCTCCTACATGGCTCATTGCTATGGAGGCAGGATGTAGCAGCCTTCTCAATGACTTGACTTATTAGAAAGCAGCTTTATGTTTCCTCCAACCCCAGACTGAACACACAACCCCCTCTCCCAAGGCAAATTTTCTAATTCTTCTGTGATTTTTGCTTTTGGTTACAGTATCCAAACAATTCAGTGATGCTCTTCCAAACACCTCCAGGAAAGTAACCCAAAAAGGCACTGTAATCTGAATTTAGGCCCATTTTTTATGAGATTTAAATTTCTCCAATGGACTAATCTCATTCTGCCATCTAGGCTCCAGGACTTGGAAAACTTGAAAAAGATAAAGAAATAACAGGATCATTCAGGAAGTGAAGCATCAATGAGTAAGCCACTATCAATTTCCCCATTAAAATAGAGTAAATATTTGCTCATTCACTAATGGTTGAAATGTTCTTTCCTTTAATGACAACTAAAGAGTATAAATTAAATTAAACCATTAGCTAATTTCCCATTTTATATCCTATTTCCATCACATTTACTACTATTTGATTGCCTACTCCATGTTATCCGAAATACTATATACATATTGATTTGTGGACTTTAATATAAGATGAAGAGCACACTAAAAATCTAACTAAATGAAACCACAAAGGAATAATTAGACTATTAGGATTTCCCAATTGTCCTTCTTCTCCTTTGAGTATTTAAGGGAAAACAAATTTTAAATATATTATCGGTAAGTCCCTGAATTTTAGGAAATAGTCATAAGCAAGCGACTGCAAATGTTAATCAATACATTAAGAAATGGCAAACATGGAAACAATTGCTGGTAACAATAATAAGGTGAGGTCTGGTCTTAAGTGAGGTTTGGACTCTGGCCTCCTGGCTCACCCTGAAAGACACATTCTGGGAACAATCCCTCAGCAGCAGCACATGCTGCGTCTGTACCAGGCTGGAACAGCAGTGCTGAGAGTGATGGAGCCCATGTCCTGCCCATGATTCCTCACAGACTGTCTGCCCCTGTTCAGAGAAAATCTGAACCCTCCAGACCAATGCGGCCCCTCACAG
Organism: Bombycilla garrulus; assembly: GCA_013400315.1. NCBI lineage: Eukaryota > Metazoa > Chordata > Aves > Passeriformes > Bombycillidae > Bombycilla > Bombycilla garrulus. The sequence continues at coordinate 362,231 of VXBU01000910.1, forward strand.
GCTGAGCTTGGATTCACAAAGTCCTGTTAAATTCAGACAGAATGATGGCTCTGGTAAAATTCTGAAAAATTACTGAACAGGCAGTGGTCAGAAGAAGTTGTCTTACTCTTTTGAAGAGGCACTTGGTACTAAGACTCTTCCAGCTGTTCCTCACACAGCTTGGCAAGGTGCTGTGTGTTTGAATCCACAAAACCAAAGGGAATTCAGCTCAAGAACTCCAAATGATTTCCAGCATCCAGCCCATCATAATTTGCATTTTCCAGGGATAACAGCCAACATTGTTGGGTTTTCTGCTGAAGTTACTTCTATTTGGTAGAGTTTCAGTCTTGGAACGGACCCTTTCAGACTATTTTGCCAAATTTATGAGTAGTTTGTGGTTCTTGAATGAACTAAGATGAAAGACAGACACTAACAGTGGTGATTCTGTTCTGTTTGGTGAGTTAAACTCATAAAAAATGAACATTTACAATTTTCCACCTATCTACCTAGAGAGCTAAATCAGTTTTGCAGACCATTTTTCATACCAAAGCCATGACTTCTGTCTGACTTAAAAAATGTCAAGAAAACTGCAAGAAAATTAAAGCCTGGATAAAACCCTGGCAGGTGTATTTTACCGAAGGATTTGGGGTCATCTGCAGCAATCCCATTATGGCTGAGCATCCATTATAACAAATACTCAATTAAAGAAGTTGTGTGCCCATTTGTGTTACCAATTACAAACATTTTAAAGTATTGTTTCTGTAAGAGACCATATGTAAAAGTCCTGGTGAAATCAAAAATTTTCTAAAAATAATCCAATTCCAAAGGACAAAAAAGTGACAGAAGACTCCTTAGGCAATGAATCTGACACTGCTTAGCCCTGGAATAATATTTCCTTCTTCCAAAGCTTAAGGAAACATGAATAAAGCTCTAAAAAATTGAAACCAACAGAACAAACATCAACTGCTTTGAATGTTCTACTATCAGACAAATAGCTAAAGTAATAGACTCCAAAACTGAGAGATATGAGCAGTTTGTGAAAATCTCTGCTATGATAAAAGAGCTACTGAACTATATGGGCAACGGCTGTCAGTGTTTTAGATTTGGAAATTAAGCAGTTTTCTGATCTCCTAGCCATTCCTTTTTTAAACAATCTGAACTGCATTCAAGAAGTAACCAAATGTATTATTCTTGAGCAATATGAGATGATTGTATGAAGCCAAATGTTAGCAATGGATTGCAATGGATTAAGAAGCATAAAATTTTCTGTTCTTGGGCTGAGGAACTTCATAAGAACTGAAAGAAGCTGAGGCAATGGGAAGACTTCTCACGCAGCCTGCAGAAATTTTAATTACTGCATCATGGGTACAAGTAGCAAATTAGAAAGAAACATTTGTATCAGAAGGAGATCTGGGATCTCCCTTGTTTCTCAAGATATTTTTGTTTTGCAGACAATTCAGGGCAAAAAAAACAGCTCAAGATGAGGGAAACTGCAGTAAAAGTCTGACTCCCATCTCCTCCTTTGCTAAGTTATCTTCTGTTTAGTATTGATACTAAACTAAAGTTTTATGGAAGTTAAATTGATTTTTTAATATTTTATGAAATATCCTTTCCATAGGACTTTAAAATGTTATTAGGCTGAACTCTCTTTCACTTCTGACCTTTCACAGACATTGCGCCTCGCATTGATTTTTCAGCTCTTTCGTACTGGCTGAGCTACAATAGTTCCAGCAGATAGGGGAAGAGGGGGAATCAAATACCTTTGCATTTAAGAACTGGGAAAAAAAATCTAAGTTAGATTACCAGCAATTCAACTTTCCTATCTTCTCCCCTCAGCACACGAGACCTTCACAGATAAGTCACCAAGCAAATACTTTCTCTTATATTCACCCCAGATTCAGCAGCTTTAACATGCTTCCTGGCCCCTTTATCAGCCACTCTTGGCATTAAAAACATGCATTAAAATACATATCTGAGCTGAGTCATTAGGCAATACTAAACAGTCTTTCTCAACTAAATGATTTTCTGTCAGCTGGCTTGTCAGGCTGTTCAGAAAGCAGCAGGGGATCATTTGTAAATAAGTATGTTGCACCAGTGATAAATTAAATCCACTTGAATCAATAGCATTCAGATTTTTAAAAGGATATAGCCAAGACACTATAAATTAGAATAAATCCTGACTCAGTAGGCTTAGTTTTCACATCAGGTTTTCACTTAAGCCAGTCTCCTAGAAATGGTGTGCAGTATTTTTATCTCCAGCTTTGACAGCTGATTGACGGATATAAATACTTGACATATGAATTCCTTGCTCTTTTTATGATTGACATGAGATACAGCATTTGTTTTCACTTCCCACAAATGTCCACTGTCCAAAAGATGCCAGGGCCACCTGAAATTTCAAAAAATACCTGGGACACATGCAAAGTGATGGGAGTCTCCCAAATGACTACCTGATCTGTGCCCTGGCAGGGGACCCTTCCCAAGGGGCACAAAGCATTCCTATGCTGACCCCTGATTCATTCTGCTCATGGCATCCTAAAATTGAATCTCAATTAGACCTAATTAAAGGAGCCTACAGTGAGTAACTCAAACTCTAGCATCTAAATCTTTTGTACCTAAAATCAGCAATTCGTTTTTTTCTACCGGCCAAATTCTCCATGTAAAGCTGTTTTAGGAGTACTGCAGTCATTGCAGTACTTGAAGAATTTACAGAAGTTACTCAGAAAACTTTGAGTATCGTCTATGGGACATGATGTAGAACACCACTAAGAGGATTTACAGCTCTGAATCGGGTGACCCAAGCTGGTATTCCGGGTTTTTTTCCCCCATGTCTCATTAGAAAAATATTAATTACATTAGTGAAGACACTAAGGGAGGATTTGCAGATATTGCAATTTGTTTCTTGGTTAAGATTCAGGGACTGAGTTTGCTTTTGTTCGGGGAGACACATTTTAACACAGACTCTCAATTCCAGCAGCCATGTCTTAGAAACAGCTTCCAATCATAAACTCAGGCAGAAGTGGTGTCCTGTTGCTTTTATTATCTGATTTCAACTGTTGCCTTATGACTGAGAATTCTGAAAGGATGAGACAGTAGATTAGAGTTGCACTACATTCAGTTTAGCCTCCAGAAGACCTGAAGGGTGACCAAGTCACAAGTAATACCTGCTTAATCCTCCACCAGTACATTTTGGGAACACAGGTGGATGCACACCAGCAGGATCGCCATAAACTGCATGCTGTGCTAGCAGTAATCCTTTTCTTCGTGTTTCCAGATCCCCCATCCTACCCAGTCACGTTAACAGAGGTGAAGAACACAGCTCTTAATCTCCTAGCTTGTGTGCCACTCTAGTATGAGTAAGTAAGCAGCAAAAACCTTCAAGGTTGAATTAATCATATATTTTGAAACCCTTCACAGACTCAGTTCAGGCTGTGTCTAGGAGCATGAGATTATTTTGACAATATAATCTCTTAAAGGATAAAGGTCAGCAGCACTTGCTTCTTTCAAGAGGAATTTTGCCCCAGGGAAAAGTTCACGCTCAGGTCCTTTATAATTGTCATGAATATAGAGCTTGAATAACATGGTGTCGATAGGATTTTCTTTGTAATGCTATTCACCATCCCCAACCAGGGAAATACTTTACAGAACAAACCTGGTCCGTCAAGCCTGCCAGCTGCTCATAGATTCTTAGCTTACAAATTTTAAAATGCTTTAGTTTGAGACACAACATTGTAAAGACATCAGCCAAGAGGAACAGTTCAAACTCCATTTTAAAACTTCATTTTGAATTTCTCTATTGTTATAAATCTTATTATAACCATAGAAAATTTAGCTTGGAAGGTCATTTAGTCCTATCCCCTGCTCTGAGCAGAAACAGCACCAAAAAGTAGATTTATCAAGGTAAATCCGCCAGAATATTTAATAATATTTGGGCTCAGTTTTCCAGACAGAACATGTACTTTGATACATACAAAGAACAGACTAGAAATTAATTTGTGTCTATGCTAGGTTACTTGTTGTAAAATACATTTGACCAACATATTTAACTATGAGTTGGACTGCGCTCATAAGTGTCTTTTTTTAGGAAAGAGAGCCTAGCCCAGATGAAGCCATCTCCACCTACTCAGACAGATGCAATTCCAACAACCAATTGCAACCTTTCAGTTACAACAGAAGCAATTACATCACCTGTATACAAAGGGGAAATCTATATGGTGAAATGACCGCAGCATTTTTCTGCAGCATATTCCCAGCAACTGTTTACCCAAGGAATTGTTTTAATACACCAAGTAGCTGATAATCCTTAAAAATTCAACTTTGACTCTGTTTCTTACACTCCTCCATACGTTATTGCCTTCTTAAGTACTGTGGCCTGAACTATTCATGGTTTATCTCACATTTATTAAGTAGTAGAAGGGTGATAACATACTCCTGAAGCTTCTTATGCTTCTTATTGAGACCTGAGGTGGACTCAAGGTAGTCAAACATTTATTTAATAAAATACAATACCAAAAAAATCAGGACAAAAAACCTCCAAACTCAAAACAAATTACAAAAATTTTTAAAAAATTAAAAAAAAAGAAAGAAAAAAACAGAAAACCACACAGAATGTTCATATGTATGGTTTGTTTCTCATCACTTCCAGAACATCCGCTGGCATAACATACTGCTGTTATGTGATGTAATGCCAGTGTGATGCTGTTAATCTAAAACCTAGTAGAGCTGAATTCACTGAGCATCACAGAGGATCTGACTATTTGTAAATTAGTTTGCCAAACAGATTACTATTAAAACACAGACATGTTACTCCAGAACTCAGGAGGAAGGAGTCATTAAATAAAATGTGCATTTTAAATTTATTTTATTAAATAAATGGTTTTTGCATTTTTTATCACATACTGCTGAAAAGAAAAATCCGGATTCCCCTCAAGAAATGTGGTTTGAGTGTTTAGGAAAAGGTAAAGGCACTTCAGAAAAGCTGGTATGATGAACTCCATGAGGTACTCTGGTATAAAACACACCCACTCAGCAAAGAGGCGCCAGGAAAATTGCAGTCCCACTGAATCTCTTTGTATTTCTCAGTCGGAGAAGTCTCTAAGAACTGCAATTCTGATCAAATTCAGTGCAGAGCAGAACTGATTTGCAATCAAGCAGACCTACCATCCATATGCTTAAGCTCCAATTGCCTGAAAGAGAAAGGTGAAAGGAAGCCTGTTGCCAGCTGGGGCTAAACCACGACAGCACCTCGTTCCCATGCTATCAGAACAGTGAAACCAATTGGGCATATTGCCTCATAAAAGCCCTCACACAATCAGCTCAATCCCCTTACAGGTCTGAATCTCTACACAAATACCATTCAAATGATCAATTGCAACACATTGCAAGCCAGCAAAATGGAAAAATTACCTTGACTCGTTACTTTTTTCTTCTTAGAAATTTCCAAGGTAATTATAACATGCATTATGACAAATTATGAAGTCCTTAGAGCAGATTTTGAAGGTAAATATTCTCTGCTCTCGCGTGTTTGTTTCAGATTCTTACAGTGAAAGATAGGAAAATGCAGTCAACTTCCTCTAGTGTCACTACGATTTAAACATTAAGCACACTTGTCTGAATAAAACAATTGGCAGTGACTTCAAACAATTTGATTCATTGGTTTATATAATCAAGGCATCTTAAATAGCTTTGAGTGTATTAATAGTTCTGCATATGGTCCCACAGGACCCACCTCTGTCCTTGTATTTCCCTGTGATACAGTGGAAAGCACTGCATGCTTACATGTTCTTATCACTGATTTGAAGAGATAGAGACCTGTGAGAAAAGCTATCAGGCAGAGTCAGAACATGGACAGTTACACAGACCATAAACCTTACAAAACCCTTTTCTCTAGGGCTTGTAAGAGGGGCAGTATTCCTGCTCCCTTATTTTTGTGCAGCCAGAATTGCCCCAGGGCTGCATTGCCCCTGCACTGCCAAAGGACACAAATCTTACCCATGCAAGACCTGGCATGCTTCTGTGAGATGATCAAGGTCTTCAGTGTCCAGCCAAAGTCCTATGTCTGCAAGACTGGCTAATTCCTAATCCTTGCCAAGTTACAAACCATAACTTGTAGAAAGCGCTTGGCCTGGGAGGGTTTTCAATAGGTGCTAGCAACCCTGAAACAAGGATTTGGCAACATGCACACTATCATTTTACCCCCTCCTCCTAGGATATTTCACCAAAAAAAAAAAAATCTGATCCTTTTTATATAGTAGAAATAACCCAGCTTTTTGTTTGAGCAGAGGCAAAGGACATTAAGGGAAAGGGTAGGAGTGCTCTTTTCCTTCTTTGTAAAATATGGAGGCAGTTGCTTTCCTCAGTTTCCACCGAATTAATTCCATCATCACTATCCCAAACTGAAGTCTTCTAGTATTTAAACTGGAAGTATTTAAACTTATATCAGTTGAAGCTGCCAATATCTTTTTCCATTAAGAAAAGAGTCCTGTGGGTACTGTTGAAAAGCTTCATTTCATGCCGTAAAAAACATTTCATTTAGGGAGTACCTACATCTCCTATAAACTAATGGAACTATTGTTGGGTTTACAAGTACCAATTATGGAAATTACTGTAATCAGGAAACATTAACACAAAATCACAGGATTAATGTATGCAAACATGGTTATTTAGTGTCACTCAGGACAATTTGTTTGATTAGTCCCAACTATTTAACAAAAAAAATTTGTTTCTGTCCACACATTGCAGTATGTCCATACCAATTGCAGGCTCTGTCATGGACTGGTGAACAAAATCAAACCTAATGATGAAGGACAGGGTATTCTTTATTCTTCAAAATAGCTAATCTTCTATCAGTGCTAGATTGCACTCACAGCTCATCTTCAAGGACCTTTTGAATGAAAGTTGATGCAGCATAATTTCTAAAACATCTGAGCTCTGTGAGCTGCAAATTGCATGAATATAAAGTATTCATTTCCCTACAATATGTTTAGAAAAATTTCAAAGAATACTTCTTTTGCCACAGAAAATAAAGCACTAGGTCATTTTTATTGTTTCCTGCTTGAAACATAACAGGTGACTGATAGAAAACTACACTGAGTTCCATTTCTGCTCATCCATCTACAGCCCACAATCTATTGTATGGCTTTTATTTATTGGCATTGTATGTCAATGTCAAATATGCTTGGAGGCTATTTAAGCTTTTATTATGCTATGCTTCTATAGGATTAAAAAACAATCTTGGTTTTAACAATGTCTGTATGATTAGTTGATGTGCCAGCGGTAACACTGAGCAGCATCAATGTATGTCCCCAGGCTGAAACAGATGTTTTTGTCTTCTGCTTTCCTTTAGTGTTTATATAGAAAAAATTGAATATTACAAATATTGAAGTGTCACTGCTCACGTCTGTATTGTAATGATAAGGTCTCTCAGAATTTCAACTTCAGGCTTTCAGTTGGTCTTTAAAAGACATGGTAAATTTAACTCCGTTTTGTTTTGGGTTTTTTTTTTTTTTTCATTTAGGTTCTTAAAAAGCAAAGTTAGATTGCAAGGATGGAAATATTCATTTAATTTGCTGTTAGAACAGAACAGAACAGAGTAGAACAGTAAAGTCAGAAGGAACCTACGATTACCCAGTCCCATGACCTGACCAATTAAATTTAAACCATGTTGTTAAGGGCTTTGTTCAAATGCATCTTAAACAGCAGCAGGTTTGAGGCACCAACCCCATCTCTGGGAAGCCTGTCCAAGTCTGTAGCCACCCTGTTAGTAAATAAATATTTCCTTATGTCCATATCTATACCCTTTTCATTGTATACAAACACAATTAGTATTATAAAGACTTCTAGCTCTATTCAATATATATCCCGGAGGTAAAAGCTTTTTGAGAGAGAAAGGTTCAACTTTGTCTCTCTGTTTCATTAAGAAGAAAAAAAGTCAGGGAAGATCCTGTTTCCATTCAAATCAATAAAAAAAAAAGAAAGTTTCTAATGAATTTGAAAACTTTGTTTAGTATTTTTGGGAGTACACAAGAAAAAAAATTAAAGATCCATCCCAGATAGATTCTTTCCCTTGTGTCTCTCTGATTAGATCCAATTCACTTTGTCTGGGTCAGTTGTATTTAATAAGTAACAGCCTAAGTCCTTCAAGTCAAATGCCCAGACACTGACACGCCAATGAATAAATGGCACACGTAAGGGCGTGATTATCTGCCTGAAGTTTAAAGACAAAAATACATATTTCAGCATCCAAAATAATTCTGCAAAACAGCAGCAGTTATTATTCAAGGTATTGATTTTAATGAGATACAAAAGTCTTACAGCCTCTGAAAATCAGGACACTTATTCAGGTGTTATGGTTATTAGCCAACATCTTCAAAACTGTCTGCCTAAATTCAGGAACAGAAATCAATATTTAAGCATGAGCCTCAGCAGCTCATTTTTTTTCACAGGTATTAACCACTTGCAACTGCAAGTAACTTTATTTCTCTGCATCTATAGGCCACTGTGGCTCTTTTGGTTGGGGGTTTCTTTTCAGAAATTACTAAAGACTGTGATTTGATTTTGGATATTCAACTTCTGTAATATGTTCAACAACCAGATTTCCCAAGAACCATAATTTCTAATCAGGCATATCTAAGTTGTACTGGACAGGATACCTAAAATGTGTAATCTTTCCTTAAAATCTTGGGCCTTTGAAGTAAAAGTTAGGGTTTTTAAAATGTTTCAGCACTACCAGGCTTTATATGAATGGTGATTTTTGCCCTGCATGTGCTTATGAATGTGTTCTGGAAACCTAAGATAGGTGTATAGGATCAGCTGTGGGGAGAGGTCAGCCCAGCCAGGGGCCAACAGTGATGGCCCTTCCCAACACAGCCTCACCCCACAGCACCCAGCCAGCAGAGCAGAGAGGGAACAGGGATGGGGCTACAGCCCAGGGATAGGCAGCGAAGCTGCAGCTCTGGACAGGTCTGAGGGGATGCCATGGAAAGACAGGGTGGAGATAGAAGTTGGCCAGGAACAGACATTGCCATGAGCCAGTGTGGGAGGGACAGCTACCAGATCCAGGATTTGCTGCACTGGTCAGAGCTTCTCTTAAGCACAGCCACCAAACCCTGGGTAGGGAAGGGAACTTTTAGGACCTGTCAATGCCCTCCAGAGCCTGTGAGTAGCTTCATTTCCCTCCAGATATTGTACAGTCAGCAGACAGACAAAAACTACTTCTGTGGGGTCATAGTGCTGTATTTTTAGATGGCTATCTTCCAATCAGACACATCTACCCCATTAAATGAATCTTGTATGAATCTAACTTTTAGGTACTTAAATAATGAGTCTTTAATCTCCTCCCTTATTTACTTTCAGTGGAAACAGGGGTTTATCAGACCCATATTATTTCGTCTTCAAATTTTCTTACTGTTACCTTTACATGACCACAGCTATACCGTCTCTTAAATATTAAAAAGTTATTTCTCCATCAAAACTGACTTAAATTATCCTATAAACCATTAGAATGGGGTGTGCCTAGCGTTCAAATTTGAGTTATTAATACATAAGATTTTTCTTTTAGCAAATCCTATGAAAACACAGTAAAAATTTTGTAGGCAGCAATGACAGGCTATAAATCAGATGAAATACAGTTACAGAAACCAGCGTGAGGGGGAAAAAAGGGTTATAATTCCACACATACTTTTAACTCAACTGATTTTCACAACATCAGAATTTGAAAAAAAGAAAGAAATAAGTGCCTGTTTCATTTTGATTGTGTAAAATTTATCAGATACAAACTTGAGATATACATGCTTACTATCTCAGCACCAGAGAGAAAGAGACCAAGCAAATAAATGAAGCTTCTAAAATAATAGTATTAGGATACCTGGTAAAAACTACCTGCTCCAGCTGCTTTTACTATGTCAGAATAGCTGCAGCATTGAGAGAAAGTGAACATATACCACAAGAAAGAAGAGGCAACTTACTATAATACTTGTCCAAACAATCAGATATCCCTTTGAATGTAGGGCTGATGAACTGCTATGCAAGGCATTAAACTTTTCCCTGGAAAACTATGGGGTTACACTAAAGGTCAATTTGACCTGTGGGACTTTTCCTGCACCTGAGATTACAGTGATCAGCATTTCTATTATTAGTTGATTGTGTCAGCACTGGAAGCACTGTGGTACCATAGCCACAAGGCTGAAGCAGATAATAAGGAAGGAAACTTTACAATTAATGAAGAACTAATTTAATGAAGGTGCTGAAAAAAATGGTGTTGCACATGTAAAGGGCAGGGAGAAGAGATAGCAATGGGTCACTGCAGACCTCTGCTTCTCATTTCTCTCTTTGATGACTAATATTTTAATAAAAACAGATTGTCTACTGAACTGCCTAGATTTTCATTTAATACTAAAATTTAATGTAAACTTATTCTACATTTCTTTTCTTGGATCATGACACCAAGTCTACCTATACATACAAAATGCAGCTGGCATTTGGAGCCCTGCACAGTACTGGTAGTCCAGCTGAGCAGCACTATGAGGGGATCATAGAATATCCTGAGTTGGGCCCACAAGGATAACTGAGTCCATCTCCTGGCATTGCACAGGACATCCCAAAGAATCACATCATGTGCCTGAGAGTATTGCCCAAATGCTTCTTGAGCTCTTCCAGGATTGGTGCTGTGATACTTCCCTGGGAAGCCTGTTCCACACATCTGGAAGACAAAAACTTCATGGCAAGTTCTGAGCAACAATTCTGAAGGTGTTCACAACAGCCTGCTTTTAAAGATGTTGAGCATTCATGAACATAAGGTAAATACAAGAAGGCTTAATACTGCTGGTGATAAGAGAGTTTTTGATTTCTAGAATATATGAGAGATTTGAATGTAAGTGATGAGTTCTGTTTGAGTACCCCTTGGCAAGTGTCACTCATATAGTAGCAGAACAGATGGGTAAGCACAGAAAGCAGATGACAGTGAGCAGGAAACTTTGGAGAGCAGTTTTTCTTGGGAGAGGTAGGAGGAGAAAAAGCAGTTTGAGACTGGGGATCAGGGAGCAAAAAGACCTTCAGGAGCTTTGGGTTGTATGACTAGGGATGCTTTTTATGTGCTGGTCCAGGACTTTGGAGGGGTTTGAGTCCGGTCTGGCCAAGATGAGGCTGCTTTAATGATTTGCTGTGTGTCTGCTATCCAAAGCAAGGTTAGCAGAGTCAAAGTGGAACTGAGGTGTCACATTTTTTGATCCTAATGAGGCAACCCTTGCCCAGGCAAGGTTTACAGGTAGTGGCTGAGTAACCAAGAGAATGCAGGGTATCGCAGGTTTTGCTCTTAGGACCTGTGCTACAGTGAACAGAAGGTGCAGCACATCACTTTGCTGCTTGTTTAGTGGGGGGGTTAGTTGTTTTCTCTCATGTTCAAGTATTTCTAACTCCTAACTGCTTTTATTAAAGTAAAAGGAAGTGTAATATTAATTACTTCTTTAAAGAAGGAGCTAAACTAATACAACCTTCTAAAAGAACCTTGTTTGCTGTTCCTAGCATAGGCGAACATGGAGTACCTGCCCAAGTGGCAAGTCTGTTCTCTTGAGGTGAGGGGAGTTGAAGTGGAGCAGCAAACAAAACAAAGGGTCCTGTGTGAAGCCTATGGAGTTGTCAGATCGTTCACACCTCAGCGATGTCACTCCTTGTGCTGACCTGTCTGCAGGAGGACAACTTTAGGAGATCCCATGAGATCCCCACATGTACTGGGGGTGCACAAAATGAAATGTCATTATCCATGTTGTTCATACTAATGCAAGGAGGGGCAAGGGAAGGGTTCTGGAGGTTTAATTTGGGGTGACAGGACTTTACTGAAAGAATTCTCCGAAATACTGTGAGCTCCAGGCATGAAACCGAAGACACAGACAAAAATCCACCATGTCTGTGAAAACTTAAACAAGAAAAATTAAATGCGTTTTAATCATAATACAGCCAGGCTGCTGGTACTAAAACTCACTACATCAGGAAGGAGTGCTTACAGAAGGAGCAGAAGAAAAGCTGACAGCATTAAGAGCTCCTCTTTCAGACTACAGTGACCTTTGGGCTGGTTGTGGCTAATGCTCAGCGCACCTGTGATCTGAGAAACATGGTGGAACAATTTCAGCATAAGCATGTTGCTCCCAGATTCCAAGCAACACAATTATGACTCCAATAATTCAGGCTTGTGCATCAAGAGAGAGAGTTAATTATATCATCAAAAGAAAGAGCTGTGTTCTTTTTTATAGAACACATTGTTAGGTACAATTGTATTGGTCAAGTAAAAGACAAACCGGGGACTGATTGGTAAAAGAAAGGAAACAATCCTCTGAGAATGAAACATCACATAGCTCACGTAGAGCTGGACAGAAACTGCAGGTGCATATCTCTGTTTTTTCATTCCTGACATTCTGCTCTCCCAGAATAACATGCGAGCTGATTTCTTCTCCTGAGCCCTCTGCAACTTCCCAGGCTGGGCCTGGGAAGAGCTGCAGGTTTCTCAGGCTGTGTGCAACCACATAAGCACAAAAAATAAGGAAGGTGAATTAGGCCACTTTCAGTGCCATTCCTCTGGTTCATGCCAGTTTCAGGGGATGGAGCAAGGGCAGAACTTGCAGATCTTTCTACAGCAATACTAAAAACCCAAACCCAAAAAGAGGGAAGAACTAAAACGTTTAGACTGAATTAAAATCTCCTAAGTGCCACGGAGCAGGGGGAGTTAGAATTACATGATCTTTAATGTCAATTCAAATCATAATCATTCTATGATTCTATAACAGGCATCTTTGACACTTGATGGAGAAGAACAACCAGACCAATACCATGCTATCAAGTAGCCAAACATACAGGAAAAATATGGTAGGTAAAGGCAGAAGAGCTGCTTGCACAGGATGGCTAATATTAAACATAAAAGTATAAAAGTATAAAAATACTATGACAAAATTGTCAGGGCACCAAAAAGAGAAGTCCACAGGATTTTTTTTCGTGATATTCTCCAGCACATTGATATTCAGCTTGAATAGATGGAACTATATAAAAATGAATTAAGCCAGAAAAGGGACGGAGGGCGTGCGAAGGTCAGAGAACAGTCAAAAAAAAAAAAAAAACAGAAAGACCATGAGAAGCCTGAAGAATATCAAAAGTAGTGCATCCAAAATTAAGATAAAATGTATCATGATTCAAAAAGAATGAAAACAACTTTCATAGCTCAATAGGAAAGGCACCGGCAAATTGATTGGTATTTAAGAAATAGGACATTGGTTCAAATAAGGAGAACAGAAAAGCCCAGAAAACAGGGTCAATTGTAAAGCAAAAATACTGATAATTTAAAAATAACTTGAAAAATGCTTTGCTCTCCTTACTGTCCTCCTTCAGGTACATTAAAATTCAGAATCAGACCAGTTACAGCCGAATGACGGTTAAGGTGTGAAAGGAACACCTTTTGTGGGGACAATAAGAGGGAGTTTATTTAATTTCCTTCCATTGATTTCCACTGTTGAAGACAATGGGGAGCTTTTGAGACCCGACACCTTCACAGCAGATTGCTCAGAAGAGTGAAAGAAATTTGAAGTAAACATACAGGAGTATGCAGACACATTTGGTTTCCATAAGTCATGGGGACCAGATGGTGTTAACCCATGAGTCTTGGAGGAGGTCAAACGCGGAATTACAAAATAAATTTCTGGGCCGAAGCGAGCCGTGTGCCCTCGCGGGCAGCCTCCCAGCAGCTGCCGCTGTGCCCGCCGGCTGTGAGCGGCTGCGGAGGGGCAGGAGCATCGGCCAGCGCCTCCCGCCCAGTGACACACAGCCTGTAAGGAGGAAAACGATCGCCGAACACGTAAACGAACAGCAGCTACTCTGGGGAAACGAGCACGGGCTTTGCATAAGGAAAGCCTGGGGAAGAAATCTCCAGTCAAGATAGCATCTCCTGACACCGCTGCTGAAGACAGAGTGCAAGGGCACTTCCTAGTCCCACTTTGACAGCGCCTGAAGAATTCACAGCTCCAGCTGCTCTGTCTGCAGTGTCCTATATTTTACATGCTTCTCATTCCATTACAATCCTGCTTTGCTTTTGCTTTTACATCACAAACCGTTGTGAGGCTTATCCACACAAAGCATCTCTCGCAAGGCTTATCCCATGCTCAGAGAAAACTTTACTTCTGACTGGATTTGCATTAATACATCCTCTTTAGATGTGTCCTTTAATTTGCTTTGGCTTCTAAATGGCTTCTGCAGAGTATCCATAAATATAATTTAGAGTTATATGGCTTAGAGCATTTATTTGTACAGGTTGTCACTCATCCCTTGTCAGACTCAACCTAGTTCTGTGCAAGGTCCTTCAAGACCTCATCCTCTCCATATGAGTTTGAAGGAATTAGGAGAAAAGCTGCCTCTGAAGGTGTACAGTAAATTCTCCCTTGCCCAAACCACTTACATGCAAGATCCAACTTCCCGAGTGCCAGTCCTTCTGTGTTTTACCTTGAACTACGCAGGAACTCATTAAACTCTGAAAAAATCCATTATGCTATCTTGTCTCTTGGCTCCAAATGGGAAATGTACATTGACAGGCAATATCCTATCACATAATTTCTTAGTGGCTGTTATGATTGTTATGAACAGCTCTGAGTGTGCAAAAATACACTTAATATATCTCTATATTAAGGAAGTAATAATAATACAATACATAAAGTAATTGCATAACATATATATAATGCTGGCAAATTTATTTAAGTAAATTAAGAATACTGCAGAGGAGCTATTTTCCAGCTAATTTGGATTAAAATACTCACTGTTGGAAGTCTAATTTAAATTTTTATGATTAGATTATGATAACCATTGTGAACTCAGTACTAAAAGTATATAGCCCTAAAAGTCCATACAAACACCAATTAATCTATCCTGAAAATCTCTGAGAAAGAAAATGTATTTACCATGGAATATTTTATTAGCTTTTCATTTAAAAAATGTACTTCCCCATAGGGGAGAAGTTTCTCAGACTGGACGCTGAAGAATGGTGATGATGCCACAGACTCCTCACTAATTGGACTCACAAGCAAGAAAAACTTGGTTAATGTCTGCACTTGGCTATGGAGACCCACAAGCCTCAGCCTGAAAAAGTTGTGGTTGTAGATTTCCCACCCCTAATTCCATCTCAATGACTAATTACCAGTCACGTCCCATTCAGAAGGAAAAAAAACACTGTTCTACTTTTATTTGCTAGCAATGCACCATATATTTAAGTAAATATTGATTTTCTAATCTCTAAGATAAAGTACCACAGAATGGCAATTTTGAAATGGTGATAGTGCACATGGTGACACATGTTCCATTAACCTGTCTCTCCTCCTCTCTGCCAAGGCTTGTTGTCGGTCTGGGTAGACTAGTTCCCAAATATCTAGTTTTTCTCTTGATCTGATTGCACTCCAAACCTCACGTACTTCACATCATGTCTACCTTCCTTTTGTCATTCTTTGACATTGAGACAGTCCTTCCCCCCTCTTCATATCACCTTTCATGAAATTAGGTAGTAAATTTGTTGTGCAGGAGCAACGTGTTGTTCTCATCCATGTCCTGCCTGTGTCAGTATAAACACAAGCATGGGCTTTATTATGTGGCTCAGTTTATTTACAGACAGATGTACAACCTATCAGGCAAGTTGTGCTGACAGCAAATAAAACCTTTTTCCAATATTGATAAATTCCTTCAAAGGTTAGCCAAAATGTTATAGCTTCAACATTCACACAGAAATAGAATATCAAACATTTCCCCCAACAGGGATTTTGCAGCAATATCTTCCTATGCCTAGGTCTAAATATTAAACAAATGTTTTCGTGAAGAAGAAATAGAACACAAAATTAAATTCAGAAAGTCAATAATTAGAAAACAGAAATTGCCTTCAATCCAGCCACCTTCCCTCTCTCTGGCCCTATGAAGTACTTTTTGAGTGTATTTTCTCATCCTTTTTAATAGGTTAAATTTCACTGTTCCATTCCTCACAACTGAATGAATTTTTACCAGAACAAGTAAAACATTCCCAGCGCATGGACAATACCTAAATGAAAGAGGGTTGTAGATTTGGCCTCAGTCTTCTGTTTCTCTACTGGTAATGTAACAGAAAACCTTTCCACAACACTCTTCAGCCCACAGGGCTACCTGACTATATCTGTAAAATCACACACACACTTTATCACACTTGTAGATGGAATACACTTCATTTTTCTCCACTGTAGCAACATTTTCTTCTTTCATTTACAAATCATTTCACATTTTACCAGCAGCACCGTTAAGGCACTTCCCTGAGCAGGTTGAAGTGGGTTGGTCACTGGATGGTTCATAATAATCCAAGTTCCTGCCAAAGCCGACACTGTGACCGTGGCAGATTTAGCGGATAAAGGGCCCTTCATCTCTGTGCTCAGCTATGAAAAAGTTTGTTTGAGCCAGGATCTACTCAGGAGCTATGGGAGAAGACTCTATCTCTGCTTTTCTGCAGGGAGGCAGAAAGCAAAACATCTGAATCTGCACTTGCAGGGCAGATTTCTAATAACTCCCAGACATAGGACTTGCTGGAAATAGAAAGACAAAAGTAAAGTCAGCATTGGCAGATCAAAACCTTTTCTGTTTGATGAGCTAATAAGAGTAAGGCATTAGCAGAAAGAAATTAGAACCTAAGGATATTAGCCATTGGAAAAAAATATCCTTTATCTACCTTGATAGATAGGAACCTTAACTCAACACTGACAATACTGGTACTACACCTTGGCAAAGTCTTTACAATTGTTTCATTCTCTCAGAGGTTAGGGGCCACAGTATTTTAGGGAAGCCTGAACTCACAAACCATTTGAAATTCATCCTATTTGCTTCAGCTGACCCAACTTCCTTAAAAGAACCTCAAACTTAACTTTAAAAATACTAAGACTAAGCAATGAGCTAAACTTTGTTTGTGACATGTCCTTCCTTTCCAGAACTTCTTACCATTTCCTTTTTTTTTTGTTCATTTTAGAGCCGGTAAATGAGAAAGAAATCATAGAAAGCATTTGTGACTGGATAACATGGAAAGGCAGATACATGAGACAACTATTACCCTCCTTTGGGACAAAAGAAGCAATGAGGCTATCATGAGATGCAATTCCATCCACTAGGTAAGTGATGAAAAAATGGTGATGATCCAAAGCCCAAAGTCAATCTGAAAAAGCATGCAATTTCTACTTTCTAAAATCTGTAGTCATTATGCAATAAAAAGACCAATTGAATAAGAGCATTCACTAAATGCTTCTGCTCTGATGATGAGCTGCCTGTTGTGTACAAAGTCTATTTAGATAACAGTGCTGTTACTTGATGGAGCTGTTATGCTGCAGAATTTCAAACCCAGTAAGGCAGAGAAGGGAGTTCAAGTTCATATATTCACAGACTCATAGATAATGCTGATAACCTATTCGGATTTCTGTGTTAGAACAACTCACTTCACTAGGGAAATTAAAAAGAGCAGCTGAGAATCAAGGTCCGCATTGTCATTCTACAAGCAGTAACAAGGACATGCAAGTATGATACCACTATGTCTTAATGTAGCTATGTATCAGCTGCGTGTCAGCTGCACTAAAGCACACAGGAGTTTTATTTACTAATGAGGCCATTGATTTTATTTTTTTTTTTAGTAATACCAGCAGCAATATTTGTAAAAGGACAGAAGGTCTCATATTTGACCAGGGTCAGACTAGGCCAGACAGAAAACAACCAGAAGTCAAACTCCTGCCTGAGTTTTTATATTAATAAAAGGAAAGAAAGAGGAATGAATAGGAATGCAAGCAAGTTATCAGCAGAAGCAGTGTAAATTCACTTTGCAGCAAGGCAGAAGCAGGAGGTGACAAGGACTAGTCAAATGTGGCTGGTGTGATGGGTGCTCCACAGCTGGTGAACACTACCAGACATCTGCCACTGCCCACACGTGATTTCAGCTCAGTTCTGCTGTGATAGGTACAGGAACAAACATGCTCCTTGCTTTCAGCAAGAGTTAGGGAGGCAGCATCAACTCTACAGGGTCTTGAGCAAACCCTTGTCTGAGCAAAATAGAACTTCTGCACTCAGCAGTGTCAAACAACTGGAATAAATTACGATTGCACTGCTTTGCACAGAAAAGGAAAGGACAGTAACTTTCATGACTCTAAGGATTTTTAGATTAAAAATTAAATTATACAATAAGCAGAAAATATTAAAAGTACACATGGGGGCCATCTACTTGGAGAGCGGGTGGATGTCTGACTTCCATAAGGATTCAGTGATAAAGCTGATCTACTACAGTTAAGATTGATCTCACTGTCACTGTGTTATTAAAAAGCTGTAATGCAGTAATCGTGTCACAGCAGCTAGGAAAGTGGCAGCTCATGTGTATAAAGAGTTTCAGAATATACTTGATCATACACTTGGCTCATAATCTGTTATATTCTCTGTGCCTCAGACTTGGTCTTATTAAACTGAGCATGAAAAATATCAAGATACTTGCACAGGTGTGAGTGAGCAAAGACCAACCTTGTGACCCTCACCATGCACCCAGGAAAGATATATCTAAAGTCACAATGTCTACTGGAGGTTTCTAACTTGGGTAGATATGTGAAATGCCATGTCATTTTGATGCCTTAAGTTTTAGCTTTTATATTTTTCAGATTCTGTACTGCATTAGCATATGACTCTGTAGAATGTTAGTTAGCTTTCTTCACACTTTGGTCAGACTAAACAATTCTTCTAGACCTGAGAACCAAGGACATCATCACAGCCTCAGGCCTGAAAAGTATAAACAAAAGTGCATTGGAGTGAGAAGCAAACCAGGGGAATGGGACTTCATTACCAGAAGCTATAATTTGGACAATTAACCTCTGATATGCAAATAGACCAAACTTATGTCTGTCTGAGAAAACTTGTGGTGGTCATCCATCTTAGGTGTACCCTCTGCTAGGCCTTTACACTGCCCAAGCAAGGTGCTGCTTTTGAAGGCCTTCAATAAATACCTACTTGTCATGCTTGCCCACAACCACAACACCGGTATGTTGCAGCATGTGCCATAGTTGAGATAGACACAACATGTTTAAAGCGCTAAACTTGCCACATGCAGCATCATGCAGCCTTTTGAGTCCTTCCTTAGAAAACTAGACTTTCCCCAAGTAGCATCACAGGACTAATCCTTCTTTTTAGTTAGAAGGAAACCCCAATATTTCCTGGAGTTGTAAGCAAATTTGTAAATGTAAATTTCCCAGTGAAGCAAATTTCTGCTGTAATTCTCCAGGCCCAGGAGCACACATTAAGTTCAGACCCTACTCTCAGGCAGCAACACACAGTCTTCTTGCTCCTTCTTCCTTCTGCACAACCAGCTAACCCTTTTCTGTCCCTCACCCAGTCACCTGATCCTGTGTGTCCCCTGTACAGCAGTTTACCTTCTCTGTCCCTCCCCCAGCCTCATGACCCTTCCACCTCACAGCACACCAGACAAACTCCAACTAACACTAGGGCAGCTTAACCCCCTCTTTTATACCACTCATCCTTATTGGACACAGCTGTGGCTTGTTAAGAGTAAAACTGCTTCTACTCTTTTGTAGTTAGTAGAGCTGCCCACACCCACTTTAACTCTGTCTAGCCTCAGTTCTAGGTAGCCAGTCCAAAGCATCAATTTCTCCTTTGGCTTGACAGCATGAGGCCCAGGGATTCATTTTTGCTCTCTGCAAGAGGTCTCACACCTCTTCTGTCTTTCGTGCCAAGGCCTCCTAGCTGCAAAATGTTGTCAACTGGCCAGTTGCAAAAGATCTCGATCAGTGTCCTCTGAGAAGCATTTTTTGGATATTAGAACACATCCAGGATGCATGTTCCTGGTGCCATCCTAGATCACCAAGCTCACAGGTGTTAAACTTTTGCTAGTGCTTCGTAGTGAGTTACCTATTCTTGCTAGAGGTTGCTCCATACAGCTTGCTATCTGTTGACTTCAGGGAGTCCTGCTCCCTTCTGCTCCTTATCCCCATCCTGGGAATCACCTCACCTCTGCAGAGTGCTTCCCCTCACCGTCAGCTCTTTCTGCCCACATCAGCACCACCCACATTCAGCCTTGAATCTCCTTCTCCATCACACAGACTCCCTGCAGCCATGCAGCAAGCAAGGAAGATATTAGAAGGGTAGCACAGCACTTCATGGTTTGTCACCCTGCCTTATAATGAAATGACAGTCCACATTTATCCAGAGCCCAAGAGAAGGGCTTCTCGTTATTAGGACAGAATTACTTCTGCACAGTGAACCAGTAGAAGATATGAAGATATATTTTAGTCTTATCCTTAAGGTACTCCAGTTATCACCACTATCTTTGTAAGCCAAAAACCTGTAATAATTGCATTGTTGAAATTAATATCTGTTCTTACATCCAGCTCCCTTACACAGATCAGCCTGAAAGGTGCTAGCCTCCAATCTGGGTTTTCTGATTAGAGACTTTTACTGCTGTCAACTGAGTGATAAATTATGCTTAAAGTGTCGTTAAGTACTTCTTCTAACAATGATAGATGACAATACTTAATAGTTACAGGACAAAAATAAGCTAAGCAAAATCCCAACTATCAAGCATAGGAGCTTGCCTTTCCATCACAGCACATTTCTGAGAGGATTCAGAGCTGAATATGTGGACATATGTGCTGCAGTGTTTCTACAGCCAGCTTTGCTCAAAGTTACACAGCATTCAAAACAAATCAAAATTATTTTTCCATCTACTTTCTGCTTACCATATATATAACCACACTACCTGCTCATAATGACAGAACAAACATTTTCCCAAATGTTTCTCGATGTCCCTGGTGTTTCATGCATTAAAGATGCTAGCAAAATATCCTGCTTCTATTAATTTATTCTTAAATTTGCACATTCATTCATTTCTCATCTGTTCATCTCTACTATGTCATGCATTTCTCCTTCTGAGGCTGAATTGTTCTTGTCATCCATACTAAAGTAATTTGCTACCCCTTGGAAGAGGTGAGGGAATAAGTTGAAGTATTCAATGAGAAGACAGAGATTATGAATTAAAATTATTATTTCTAATTTTTCACTAATTTATATCATGCACCATACTTATAGAATGAACAATATAAAAGGATGCTTTTACATAAACACAAGAAAGTGTGGGGAGAAGGTAAGAATGCCAGACTCTAAAATCCATGCAAGAGATGGCTCAGTGGGGTTTGTTCAATTTTTCAAGCCCCTTTATTTATGGTAACTTACCCCCAAACTCTGCTCGTGTCTCTTAATGTGAATACAATCATAGTGAAAGTAAAAAAAAAAAGAAGTAAAAAAATAGATTGTGAGAGTAATATTACATGTCTCACTAGAATGGAGTTGCTAAAGAAATATTTCATTTTCATTAGACCAGGCTTTTTAAGATTAGAGAACTAATCTATACAGTTTTACCTGTCACTGAGTTACTGAACTTTATTCCACTCACAAAGTGTCAACAACAGAAGTTCTTAGCTCTATTCATTCCCTCCTAGGGGCTGTCAGCTGAACTTAGTGTTTGTATGAGTACATCTGTGTGTCCTGGAAGAATGCAGAATAATGGTTAGCAAAACTAACCATAGGAAGAACGCTGAACATCTACACTTAAACAGAATTCTGATATCCACCAAGCAGAGAAAAGTTCTTGCAAGACCATATAGGAGCTCTGGGGAAAAACCAAAATTATTTGCCATATCTCAGTTAAGGAATAGTTAACAGAGAATAAGCGTTTTGCTGTTCTGCTGAAAAGCAATGCCAATAGATGACTTCTATCAAATTAAGTTTAAAGAAACCTAAAACACCTTGTTCAGTAGTTAACTCAACCCTTTAGCAGGAACTAAACCCTAATACATAATAGATCCCTTCCTGAGAATTTTGCCATTAACTTCAAGCAGGAAGAAAGCTTGTTCTCCTCCATTATTTTGCCTAAACCAACTTTCCTTTGATTGCCCTGGATGCACCTTGTTTTAGCCAAGCTCATTCCTGTCCACTTTTGGTACCACTGTGGCCACAAGCCCCCCTAACCTGGTTCTCTACAGTACCTTTGTACCTCTCTTCCTCTGCTGCCTGCCTTATTCCCATGAAGCTGTGCCCATCACCATGTTTCACCAGCCCTTTCTGCACTCTGAGCTGCCAACATGACGCTTCACTGAGAAAAGCAGAAAATTCATGTGACACTGTAGAATGACCCAGCCAGCACGTTTCCTTCGACAACCTGCAGCAGCTGGATGCTGAAAGAAACCCAAAAAGATGTGCTGAAAATGCAGACCTGCAAGTCACATTAGATGTGAGATATAACGGAGCGTGGTGGCTTGGGGGCTCATAAATGACTGCTATACCTCCTTCACCACTGCATTTTGGTTCCACGACCCAGAAGTCTATTAAAGATAAGTAATTATCACCACACCTCCCCAGGAAGCATTCTTCACAAAATGGCCCTCAGACAGATTAATGCTTCCTTTTTCTGCAATAAAGTCTTGATTTTAAGTTTTTTTCATACGATTAAGGAGCACTGTAAAACATTTTTATTATCTTTTTGCTCAGACTGAGAGACAATTATTGTGTTGTTTGCATATGCAGCAACCTATTCAAGTATTAGTCATTTTCCTTGTTATTAGCTTCTGCTTTAAATTGCTTGATAAAAAATTATGGCCACATTTGTGATCCCACAGTGTTTGTTTTCTTTTTTTATGGCATGGCAACACAAATGAAAAGAGACAGCTAATGGCCTGGGGAGGAAGACATGTGGTCTCAACAGGAAGGCTGCAATGACAGGTATGAACACTCATTAAAGAAGTAGGGTGAGAGCACATTGATTTTCCAAAGAAAAATACTTTTTTTATCCTTCCAAAGATATCTTCCTGCAATTATCTGGTGCTGTGTTCATTCGATATGTGTTAATTGGAACAAGTTTTTATTTGCACAGGTGGCAGCTCAGGCTATCATCTCGCACTGTAACAGCACCAAGCTACACAAAACAGAGAATATGAAGCACAGCTTCTACCCTTCACAGGACCACAACTTTATGTACCAACAGGCAGAGGTGGCCAAGTGGCTGCCAAGACTGTCACCAGGGTCCCAAATTGCTAAGGACATATTTGTGAACACAACAACCAGTATTATGTCTATTCTAGTAAATGAAAGGGGCCAGGGACTACTCCCCAGTCTGGAGGCCAACTGGCACAACTTTATCCTTTTGGCTAAACTCTCATCTTCAGAAAAAGAGTGACTGCATTCAGGCTGTTCACTGGGAACTGTCCCTGGTTTGTGCTGTCTCCCCAGACCTACCTGAGCACATTCTTGGAAAGCAGTTCTTGCAGCAGGTCAGGGCTCTGCTAGGACTGGGCTAACAGCTGAACAGTGAATACGGACCTTGCACGTGCCCACAGCCTGATACTGTTTAGTTTACAGGTTATAGGCAAAACCACGGAAACTCCTCTAAATAATGGTGCAGAAGGGGCTCATGGATTAAAAATAAACCCGGCACTATGGATTTGCAATGTGAAGCACACTCACAGAGATTTGTAAGTATTTGATGGATTGTAGCTGTAAAGTGCTGCTTACACCGTGAAAATGAATTACATCTGTGCTATCCTATCATCAAAACAGTTTTTAGAAATTATAGGTCCTCTTATGTACTGGATAAGAGAACTTAATTGCTTAATGGTGACTTTTAAGAAATTAAGATGTCTCTCAAGAAATAATGAACAGCAATGGCCTTAGTTTTATGCCCTCCTTCAGCGATAAGAAGTGAACAGCCTCATAGGGTAGGAAGTCAACACGCTGTAGTATCCAGACTTCTGCTCAGACACCACAGGTTTTTCCAAGACAATGTGCCCATAGCTTCTGCACACTCATCAGCCATGCCCTCCCATCCTCCCACTGACCTTGCCAG
This sequence comes from Bombycilla garrulus, assembly GCA_013400315.1. Lineage (NCBI taxonomy): Eukaryota > Metazoa > Chordata > Aves > Passeriformes > Bombycillidae > Bombycilla > Bombycilla garrulus. The sequence continues at coordinate 386,109 of VXBU01000910.1, forward strand.
TGTGGCCAGGGGATTTCTAATGACAGAAGTTCTAACCTGAACTTGTGTATGCCAGGAAGCACAGCACTGCCCTGCTTCAAAGCCTGCAGTCAGAGCTCAGCTAGAGCAAATCTTTGCCTATACAGATGCCTTTGCTGCGGATTTCTAGTGATGAAGGGTAGCTATGAACTCAGGTGCCAGCCTTGATACCCTGCATCTGATAACTAATCACAGATTGCCCAGGTCCTTTCTGCAGCACCCATTAGTTTGATATGCTGTACCAAAACGAGCAATCTTTCTTAGCAATGCTTGGAAAACTGCAAATCTAGCCTGACCAATTAGAAGACAGGTTTATTTGCTTATTTCTGTTGACCTTTCTCTCTAACCAGTATTATCTCTGTGGGCATCCTCAGTACTTAACTTCACACACAGTATTTATGCAATTAGATGCACAACTTTCTCTTTTGATTTTAAATGTACATATAAATTGGTATTCTCATTCACAAATAGGCACAAATAATCTCCTTTTAGTGTGAAAAGCCTACTATTACTAAGTTTGCTCATCCTTACGTCTGTAAGCTAACTGATGAATCCTTAGTCATGCTTCATACTGAGGGATGTTTTTCTGAGAGTTCCTTTAGACCCCACTTTTGGATCTTTGAACCTACCTGCAGTTAGACAATTTTTTGTTTTAATAGCAACACTAGAACAACATTAATTCCATAAGCAAGATTGGCAGCCAACATCACAGTGCCTCAGAATAATTCAGAGGGGGGTCTGGACTAATCTAAAAGTAGAGTCTACACTGAATTCAGGTCTGGCTGCTCAGGGATTTATCCTGCTGGGTCTTGAAAGCCTCCAAGAACATCCTACCATCTTTAAACCATTACCATGGGGAAAAAACTCTTCCTTCTGTCAGTACCTCCCCATTCTCTGTCACTCTCCTACCTGCACCACTCCAAAAGTGAGATGGATAGGATAGGATAGGATAGGATAGGATAGGATAGGATAGGATAGGACAGGACAGGACAGGACAGGACAGGACAGGACAGGACAGGAATGGACAGGACCAGCCAATAACATCATCTAGTTCAACTAACTGACCAATTCAGGGTTGACCAAAAGTTAAAGCATGTTGTTAAGGGCATTATCGAATGCCTCCTAAATATTGACAGTCATGGGGAATCAACCACTTCTCTAGGAAGTCTGTTCCAGAGTTTGATCACTCTGTCAGCAAAGAAATGCTTTCTTCCTGATGTTCAGTGTAAGCCTCCCCTGGCACAGCTTTGAACCATTCCTACATGTCCTATCTCTGGATACCAGGGAGAAGATCAGCAGCAAAAAAGTCAAAAGCCGTCCCCTCATTTCCTCAGCACAGGAACCTGCTGTTAGGTGTCCCTCAAGCTGTCACTGCTCCAGGCTGAATAAGCCCAGCTCTCTAGCCTCCCTTCACAGGTCAGGTACTCCATCCATCACCATATTGGTGGCCCTCTTTAACTCACTTCAGTTTACTGATGTTTTTCTTCATTAGAGGGGACAAAAGAGGACTTACTGTTCTAGATGTGGTCTAACAAATGCCAGGTAGAAAATAAATGAAGCCTTCCCTGTGTGCTCTGGCTCTGACCCTGTTCCTACAGGGTGTCCTCTCTGCCTACCAGCCTCCCCATGGTTCTGTGCTCAGCTTTACCACCAGCAGGAACCGCAGGGACTGTCCTGCAGGGCTGCTCCCAGACAGGCAGTGCCTGGTCTCTGGTATCGCAGGGACTCATCCTTCCTAGCAGCAGCAGGCAGTTCTTCTTTAGAGGTTCAGGAGGTTCATGTCAGCCCACATTTCTAGGCCTCTGAGTAGCAATACTGCCTGAAAATGGAACTGTATACCTCAATTTGTTATCATCCATAAAGCTGATCAGATACTGTCTGCCTTCTCTCCCAGATCACTGGCAGACGTGTATAGGCAAAGGTATGGCAGTGATGGAGTTACAGGATCGGCTTCTGTGAGGACCTGCTAGAAACTTCCCCCATGTTCAACTGAGCTAATGCCAGCCAGCTCCAAGATGAGCCCACTCCTGAACAAGGCAGAAAAAAACTGCTGCACAACAGCAGCTGGAAGAGAGGAGGGAGAAAATATGAGAGGAACAGCCCTGCAGACCCCAAGGTCAGTGCAGAGGAGGCGTGGGAGATGAGATTCCCCTGCAGCCCCTGGAGGCAGCTGTGCCCCTGCAGCCCATGGAGGTCCACAACTCATTAATTAGTGGGCCTGATGACCCAGGCAGTGGCCCAATCTTACAGCTCACTCTGCCAGCCTGTAATATCCCAACTTGGATAGCTGGAAGGAAGGTGTCACAAACAATGTCAAAAGCCTTGCGAAACTCAAGGTAGGTATCATCATGAGCAATGCTGGTCTTTTATTCTTTAAAGAATCAGAATATTCCCTTTAGCCACAGCATGTTTAGCATCCCATATTCCTTTCAGAGTTCTTGCTCTAAGATTAGATTTCCCCCTCAGCCTGTAGCCATGTCATTATTTGATCCTCAGTATAACCTTAATAACTTTATCGCTGGCTCTGTTTAAAATGTGCACTGCTGGCTGGAACTCAATTCATTGGAATATCAAGACTGCTGTGTTTCCATGACCTGCTCTTATAGTCTTCCTAGCATGTTATGTAGCATTTATTATGGAGCTGCCAATCAGACAAAGAAATGGATGTGTTCACCTTTTTGTCACTGCTATCATCTGCTCTGGATAGTGCAGCCTTTACAAGAATCACCAGGAGCTACAGTTTAACGAGGTTATGCTTTACTTTATCCAGAAGCACATCAGATGCTACACAGTAGCATCACTGAACCTGAACACAACATGGACTAGAGACTTTCTACTACATATGTAGTTAATTCTTTCTGCTAATAGCCTCTCTGTTGGCGCTAGTACCTATTAATATTTTTCTACCTTGTGCTCTGCCTAAAAGTTATGATCTGTGTGAGCTTACTTCTCTCCTGCTCCTACAGTTTTGTCCATTTTGCTCTGATCACTGTGAAACCAGAAGAGGATATTTTCTTTGACTGTGAAAAAAGCAGAGATATAAGAAATGTTTATAGGCAGAATGCTAAAGACAGGTCAGTCTTTCTCATTTCCAATTTAACTGCATGATTTTATATATTTTATATATTGTTGACACTGACTAATGATAGCAGTAGCTTTTTCATCTCAAACAAAATTTCCAGAGAAACGTGATCTGCTAAAACAGAATTCATCACCCTCCAAATATGGCTCTTAGGTCAAGAAGTGTCACTTAATAATCTTTTACATCAATTCAAATAAGAAAGTCAAGAAAAATGTAATTTCTAGAGCAGAAACTTGTTCATCTGAATCACATCTATAATGCACAAGAAAAAAAAAAGTTTCCCACTTCATTTCCCATGAATGTCTTTATCTTCAGCTTTATGAGATTTCTGACGGTTCTGGCTCAGTGTGGGTGGTGTGGGCTGACCCTGGCTGGGCTCAAGGTGCCACCAATGTTCACATTGATGACGTTTGTCTTCCTAAATCACCACTGCCCGTAATGGAGTCCTGCTCCCCTGGAGATGGCTGAACACCTGCCTGCCCATGAGAAGTGGTGAATGGATTCCTTGTTTTGCTCTGCTTGCATGTGAGGCTTTTATTTTACCTACTAAATGGTCTTTATCCCAGTCCATGAGTTTTCATACTTTTACCCTTCCAAGTCTCTCCCCCTTCCAACCAGTGGGGAATGGACAAGTAGCAGGATGGGGGTTAGCTGCCTGGCAGAGTTAAACCATGACACTTTTCAGTGATTCCAGTTCTATATTCAACACATTCTAGTGTTTTTTTCTAAATCCTACCAAGAACTTTTGCGTCTGGAACAAAATAATGAATTTTTACTTTCCCAGTATGACACCGCTGGGGCAGAGGAACTGCTCCTTTCCCTCTCAACAAAATAAAATAAAACCAGAACACAGAACAGTTTCCAATTCAAAGATATGTCTGAACTTTCTCCATTTTCACATAAGATGCCCGAGTGTATGGCTTCACTAATTTAATTCCCATTTGCTTTGCTGTAATATACCCTTTGTAAATGTTAGAAGTCCATCTGCTTGTTTTTCCATCAGAGCCTTGGCACAGTTCCAGCTGCAGATGTGGCAGCTCCCATGCAAAATGAGCAACAGTTTAAACAGTCTCATTTCCAGACCAAATGTGAAAGCTTTTTCCCTTAAAGGAAAAAATATATATCCCAAATCAGTATTTTTAACAGGTCCATAAATAAGAGCACTAAACAGGGCAAGCCCTTCAGAAATGGACCAAAATCATAAATCTGGGAGCCTTTTTAGTGGGAACTCCTGCTCTCCGTAACTTACAGAATCACATTTCTTCACCTCTTATTCCAGAGATTTTTTGATGAGGAGAAAACTAAGACTGAACTTCAGATGTGAAGGATGACCCCAATACTGTGTGTCTGTAGTAGATAGTTTCAGTCATATTTTGCCACATAAAAAAGCAAACTTCACAATCCCCACCCCTAGTCTATGGAGGGGTAAAATCCCATTTTACTGAAATCAAATCATTAATGGATCATTTCAGAGAAGTATTATGTCATTTACAGGACTGTAATATGTGTACATACTCAAACTCCTTGTAAAAAAAAAAAAAAAACCAAAAAAAAAAACCAATTTGAATTTTTTTGGAAAGCACCAATGCTTAGGGAAGGAAGGATCCATGCTGTGCAAGGTGCTGGACACAGCTCTGATCTTCCCAAAGTGGTTTTTTTTTCATTTAGGTGACACTCCACCAACATAAAGCTCTTCCCTCAGCCACCTGAGATGCCATGAAGATGCAGCTGACAATCCAGATCTGAGCTGCATTCCTCAGATGCTGGTCCCCTTTTAAGATGGCATGAATCAGGAAATTACTCTTGCAATCAGTAAAGCTTCACTGACACTGCACTTGAGTCACAGGGACCCCAAAATACACAGACAAGACTATTCAGCCATAATTACATTCACAAAAGCCCCGGCCCCACTACACTTTGCCCTTTCTGACAGGGGCATCTTTGTACCTTCCATCTCTCTCCCATCTCTGCCAAGTAAGCTGGAAAAATGCAAAAGCCTTTTAGGGTGAATGCAGGTCCTGTGTAGAGGTCTCTCTGCAAAAAACATGGCACAGGGTACCAGAATAGGAACAAAATAAATTGCATGGGGAGACGACAGCAGTTTCATGGGGAACGCCCATTTTCCTCCAAAGCTCTGCTTACAGCACCTTTTCAGAATAGCAGCTAAAGCTTCTTCTTGGTGTGCACCTTAGAAGAGATATTTTCCAATATTGCTTTTAGGATTTTTCTGGTCTTTCACATCTACCTCTACCCCCTGCATCTCTCATCCATCTGGGAAGTTCCAACCACCTGCTGACTGTTTAACATGTTTGTAAGGTCAGTCCCTAAGATCCATCCCTGATACACAACCTTCTCAGAAACTCCCACCTGTCCTTCTCTATTCAACCTAGGCTAGTTAAAAGTAAAATTTCTGTACTTCTCCTCCCAAACAGTACCCTCTTTGATATGGAAAACACTCAGCTCTTCCACAGCAGAGACTGACCCAAAAGTGCCCTTTTCAGAGACTATCACGTTTCAGCTCCATCAGCCGGTTTTATTGGCCACTGAGGGTTTTATAGACCTTCAACACGGTGTATTTTTTACACTTTTATGACCTCTTATAAATAAGACAATGGTCATTTTCTGTTGTTTTAGAATGGCTTCCTGTCTGGTAAAGATCAGGGAACAAACTGGGTTGCATAACTTGCAGCTTTTAGGGAATCAATGGAATGACCGAGCAGGAATACCCGAGGCAGAGACTGCTTGAGCTGTGCCTCGAATAAAAAATGGTCTTTAATTCTGGCAGCATACACAAGCACCACTTTTCAAATACAAAATTCCTCCCACTAGATACTGAAAATTGGACAAAGCCAGCAGTATTAAACAGAATACAGCACTTGTTCTTCCCTCAAAGAAGGTCTGATTTGGAAGAAGTGGGGTACAGTCCTGATAAATCTCCCTTAGTTCTGGAGATGCAATATGTCAGCAGGATGGCAGGGAGCGGGCAGGAGCAACAGCACCTAAAAGAGCCACTAGATACTGTGGTCAGGATCACTCAGCTGAAGATCAGACTGTCAATCTGGAGATAGCAATAGAGAAGAAAAGCAAGGGAGCACAGTGAGAGGCAGTGGGCTATTAGAGTTGATAGAAAGAAGCCTTTTGACAGAGCAAGGGGACTTCTACTAACTGCAGATGAAAGCCCACCTTGCTGCTCTGAAGAGATGAAGCTGGTTAACTTGATGTACATTCCAGCTGTAACATGCACAAGTGCAGCAGACAGACTACCTGCCAGGCAGAGAGTTTGACTAGGCAGCAATAATTTTTTTTTTTGCTTTCTTCACTGAAATATTGCTTGAAAAAGATATTATAGATATATCCATGGAGAAAAAATATTATATTTTCATATCTGCTGTGTTAGTGATATTTTTTCTTTGAAGAAAATCCTTACCTCCAAAGAAATAGTTAACAACAGCAAGGGGAAAAAGGTGTGTTTCTGGTTTTGTATTTGACACATACTAAAATTGCAACACAACACAGAGGTGATTTGAAAGTCAAATGTGGTCTGAGCACTTTCTGGAGCCTAAAGTGAAGTGGAATAGAGGCTAGCACAGAAAATAAATGGGGTTTTTCAGAGGTAAAGGTGAAAGGCAGAAAGTAACCTGGTGGTTTGAGATCAGCTTTGTTGCTGAAGCTTTCCCCGTGAAGAAGACCAGGCATTCAGAGGTCTGGATGAACACTATGGATGTCAAAGGGAAAAAAAAAATAAACCAAACCACCCTTTGAAGAAAAAAGGAAGACATGTGGCATCTACCTCAACGGTATGAATAATCTTCAGGCACGAACTCCTCTCACGTGAGGCTTCCTTGAGTATTATGTATTATTTGGGTCCCTTCCGGTATTTTCCCTCAGAATATTCTGTGATTTCTCCCCTAAAATGCAGTGCCACCCAAGCAGATGAGGAAAGAAGTAGATAGAAGCAGGAGAATGCAATGGGTCCTGCATTTCCAGACATGCACATCCCATAATGAGACGCAGATCAGACTGCATCTTCTTTCTTTTTATTGTCATTTCACTATTTCACCATCACTTTTCCCTCCATCTTCTCTTACTCACAGCCTGGAAAAGCACAATTTTTTGTATTTTATTTCCTGTGTTCTCTTATATGTTGATATAATCATATTGTTCACTTTTTTCCTTCTTCATCCCTTCAGAGGTTTCCAGGACATTTCTGCCAGACACTGTTGGGCTGCCTTGTGAAATTATCTTTGTTTCCAGTCTAACAAAGGGAAACAGTGGTTCTGTGACTGCAGAATACACTGTAAAACAGAAAAGTTCATTAAAACCCATTTAGAAAAGTCAGAAAAATAGAGCACAAGCCTCTCCTTAGGTCTACAACAGCCCCTGGGATTTTATGATCCACTGAAAACAAACCCTTTTGTTTGGAATACGGGATTTATGGTCTTTCCCTGCTTACCTCAGGGGAAGTTTATGCCAGAATACAAATTTGAGCCCATCTTTCCCTGAGACCCATCTCTCCCTGGACCAATCCCCTTTAATGACTTATCCAAGGAAGAATTTTTCATGTACATGGCTGTTGATTCCCCTGCCTTACCTGGGTTCTGTCAGATAAAAAAATGAAACATTTAACAGCAGACAGGGCAATAATTTAGACATGGCTGAGATTTATTTTAAAACAGAGCTACCTCTTTGTTAAACATCACTTTTAAATCCTCAGTCCTTTTTTCTACTTTTTTTTCTACAAGTTTTACCTATCATACGCATTTTTAACAACTAGAAAATGCTGTGGTTTTTAGCATATATAATTTGGGTAGCATGAGATAGCTTTTTTTTAACCAAGCACCCAGCCAGACTATTACATGAAACACGAGGTTTCAGATAAATCCAATTTAAAGTAGGCAACTTTAAAAACAAATCCTGACAAAAAATTGTCCTATTTTTAATAGTATTTATCCCCTGTATTATTCAGGATATAATTCAATAAAATCTGTACAAAACCAAAATGTGATAACTAGAGTGGTGCAACACCTTTGTAACAACTAAGCATATACTAACTATACTTAAACACAAACAATTTTCTGCTGCAAAACTACATTTTTTAGGGCAGTTATAATTCTCTAGGCTTTCATTCAGAATAAATTTTAGGGACCATATCACAGTAAATGCTTGAATAAATAAGCACAACTACCACTAAAATATGAATATTATTCAGTCTAATTTCCTTTGATTTTAACATAACCAATTTTGAAAGTCACAAAGTAGATCACAGTTTTGTGTCACCTGATTGCATCTAATATAAATCTAGATAAAAGGTTGTATCATTTTTGATATATCAACTTACTTAGAATGATTTTTGGCTGCTGACACATCAGCTAGATTGCAACAATCAATAAAAGCAAAGAAAATGCTGAGATATTAGAATCTTTAAAATTTCCCTAGTCAATTTTTACACAGTATTTAGCACCCAAGTTATGTCTAAACTTGCCCCATGAAAAATGTAATTCATATGATAATGAAATGCCAAATAAGTCTTGAGCTAGAGATCTAGATATTTAAAGTATCTGATTTCATTAGGAAGCTGCTTCTTAAGGATATAAGGGATGATCAGATGCTCTACTCATCTTCTGTCAGCATTCAAACAGAAGTGTATTTGTTTAAACAGAATTTAGCTTCCCCCTCATAAATCACTCTCCAAGAGCACTAGCATCTCATTACCGATTTACACTTACACATTATATTATCCTGTAATGAAGATGAAGCCTATTAGAACAGACAGTTCACCGCAAGTTCAGATGCTGAAGAACAACTGTGATGGACTGCCTGGAAGAAGGGAAAAAAAAACCCGTTTTGCAGATGTTAGCCTTGTTGATTTGGCATCCTGCAAGATCTGGGCAAATTTGTATCAGACAAATTCTCTAATACACCTCTGGCTCTAGCCTGGAACCTGCCTGGAATGCAAACACTGTTAGAACTGTCACATGATGCCAGAGGGAAAATTTGCCTTCTTGTACAACAGAGTGGTAAATCAAATAAAAAAACCCACATATTTACACCACTAGATACATGAAACACCTCAACAAATTTTATCTAATTGTAATTATTTTAGACTCTGGAGCAGAAAAAAAAAAAAAAAGAGATGAGATACTTTGGTTAAAAATAAGAAAGGTGCTGGTACAGCATGCATCCCCATAATGCTCTGGTTCCCGGCACAGAAAGCATAAAGCATTTCACAACATCTTTGTAGCAACAATGAGAATTTAGCATTGTGACAAATACTGCAACAAAAAATGTAAGTTCAGTGACAACATCAACAATGTAGAGAGTGATTGACACATCCAGGGAATTGCAACCAGACACTTGGAGCTTACAGGAGTCCCTTCATCTATTAATAGTGAGAATGATAATATGAACTGGGATATGGTTTCAATCCAAAGAAGATGAAACCATAGGAAAAGGGAAGTTTCATAAGTAAGTATGATGATGTGGGAACCTGTTTAGAACTATCACCTTACAGCTGGAAACTATAGAAATTGCTGAGCTGAGTTTGCTTTGCTTTGCATTGTCACCTGAGGCTGCAGCCAGGGTGGCACTGATGCATCCTAAATGCAAACACGTTCAGAATATTTTTGACAATTAAATTGACATCTCGTAGCCTCACATCTATTATTTTCTCTGGGTGTTCTCCAACATACATTCTTTGAATTCCTGCAAGCTGACATCATGGTTAGAATCACAGAGTCCTTTTAATGCCAAAGTCCCAAAGCATTTCAGAGAAATAGCTGATGAGGGATTATGATGTCTGAGCTCGGGGGTTTTGCTGCAGTTCTTCTGTGTGCTGGTTTCACAACCTGTGATACTGTACTTTTTCTCTTTTTTTTTTTTAAATAATCACACCCAAGCAATCACAGATGGTGATTTGATTCATTGCATACAGTCTTCCAAGAAGAAGAAGAAGCATATTCGAAGTAGAGTCCGTAATTTTAGGCAATCACCTTCTGATATGTTAGTCAGTCTCTGGTGCCTTTGTGGGATGGTGCATTTATAAGTCCTACATGATACATGAGAAAACACATATCCTCTTAAAAAACTGACTGAAAAACACACAAACCCTCCTATGTCCAAAAACCAAGGGAATTACGCATAGCATAATGTCTTTCCTTAGGCTAAAATATTTTCATTGCAAACACATAGATTATGATAGCAATGCTGACTACATAAAATGTCATCTAATTTTAGCATCAAGAAACCAATGTGCATGTTATAAAATGGCCACTCTTCATTTAGTGGTTTTTGCTAACAGTCATGACAAAGCAGGAAGGTTTTTCTTTGCCTTTCAAAATAGAGTTTGCATTTAGTGAGAAAAGTAATTCTTTCACCTGGAAGGTAATTTGATAACCACTAACTCACAAGAAACAGAAAGATTGAAGAGCTTAAAATTTCCAAAGTAATTAGGATTCTTTCATTTTGAGAACTTATTCCTTGCCCCCAGCAAACAGAATTGAACCTTCTTTCACTTCTCAGCTAATTAGAAATCATCTCTGAGCTTCTTACTAATATGATGCTCTTTCTTTTGGATTCTTTGTATATTCACCTTAATTAGCAGTTGGCACAGAAAAGCAGAGAAGCAATTGACACTCCCACTAAAGAATCTTTAGCCCAGCTTGGTGGAAGACAGGCATTTCTCAAGCAAATATTTTTCCAGGAAGGACAGATGTGGACATCCAGTCTGGATGTAGGTCTCCTATGATTTTCAGACTTCCTTGATGCAGAAAAGTATTTGTCATTACAGAAATTAGCTGACTGTCTGTGTTCTATCATCTGCACCCAACAGGGTTAATCCCACAGAGGTAGGAAAGAAAAAGGTAAAATAAATAAATAAATAAATAAATACATAGATAAATAAACGCCAGTCTTGATGATTGTGCCTTGCTCCAGTTGTGTATGGATCAAAGGGGATAAACATGCAGGCTGTAACACCACTTGTTCACAGGCAGCCCAAACACTTCTGATATGGCACTGTCTGATCTGCAGCATTCCATCTGCCAGCTGCAAGAACAAAAAAAGGAGAGCAATTAAGAGTATTAATCAGGGCTTGAAGTGCTGCATGATTCATGATTCACGTGAAGAAAGACCAAGATATATCAAAAGATAATGTGTTTACTTAAAATAAAATAGAAGCATGATTTCTTCAGTCCTGCATATTTAATGCAGTACATTTTTCCCCCTGACTGCACTGAACTTTTCCCCAGATCTCTTGCACTCACTTTGAATAGTCAAACACTTAGCTCGATCTATCTCAGTCTAATTCAAGATGCTGATTGCTGATTATTTAGAAGCACTGAGTTAAATTAGAGAATCAGCAGCTAGATTATTTCCCTGGTGATCTTCATTCTGGTATTTAATAATGTCATTTCATCCATTCCAATTAGACTTTTCTACTAACCAAAAAAAAAAAAGGAAAAATTTCTATTAGATATCTGGATAAATGTACAAAGCATAACTGAGAATTTAATCCTTGCTGTGAAATTGCTTGGGAATATTAACAAAACCAATCTACAAGTTTCATAGAGAAAAATATCTTTTCTGTACAGCAGAGGTATTTCTATAAAGAATTTTAGCTTCTGCTGAGGAGCTATCTCCCCGTGGATAAGTGAAGAACAACACTGTAAAGATACTTAAAGTGCTTAAAGATGCAGATTTCATAAATCCTTAATAGACCTATGTGCAAGTAGAAAATCACACAGTTCAAAATCTAAGGAAATAAAACATCTATTCAGAAATCCACACAAGAAAATGAGCCTTCTGTTTCTATGAAAGCCCCAGAAACAAAATCTTTTTTATTGCTGCTTGCCAGGCTATATGGCCTTCTTACTTGGACTGGCACTTGGGACACAACAGGCACCCACAAAGCGGGGCTCCTCTGCACACACATCCCTAAGCTGAGCAAAAGAAAGGTTCAGTGCAATCTGTCCTGGCCAGCAGGATTCCTCCAGATCAGCACCATCCCTTGTACATAGCAGGGAATTGGAGGAAGTGCTCGTCGTGGATAACAAACCCAGGACACTCATGGAGTTTGTTTGCTGCTCCTCAGAAAGCTGACCTCCAGAGAAAAGCTGCAATATCCACAGCTAGGGAACCAAAAAGTAGCTCAGACTGACTAACGTACTGACTAACGTACTTATTGAAACTATTCCACTTCAAAATTAAGATCAGATTCTTGGGTTGAAGGTCCACGTTATTTTGATTCCATCTCTCTCCAGAAATAAGCAGGGCTCAAGATTTTAAAACATCAGGTATTAAAGGAAGTCTTAGTTTGGAGCATAAAAATGACAAAAATTATTTTATGCATTTTTTAAGGTAGGGCTTTTTTAATTTGGTATTTTTTTCCCCGGATTTTAGGTCACACAACAGTTTGCACCTGTCAGGACAAATTAAGACAATGGTGTATGTAATTTTCACTTAAAAAAAAAAAATTCCTAGCTTTGAAATAGGCAAAAAAGAGCCTTTAGGAAGTTAAAGAACCTCAGAGAGAGGCCTTTAAAAAGATTAACCTATGAAAAGTGCACACAAGCTCCACAGTAGAAGCTTGACAACCCTAGGCTGCCTTTGAAAACCATCCAAACAGAGGCCTTAGATAATTTGGAATCGTTTAAAGAAGGCCTGCATGCCATCTTTAGCAATAAAATAAGAACCATGGCACTTGATATCTTCTGTCATTAAAAGCTGGAGTATAACATTAAGCAGGTTGAAAGCAGATGGCACACTAAAATTGAATGTGCAGGTGAAAAAAAAAAAAAGTAGGGCTAGCTGGAGAAAAGCACATAGGAATACAACCTTTTGTGAGCAGACAACATAGCAGTGGGAAAAAATACAGAGAGTATGGTATGCATTTATATATGCCAGTTTCAGAAATGATCAGAGCTTTTGCAAGGATGCATGAAGTTTAACTCTACAAAATGCAAGGGACAAGCTGGGTATGATGAATGACTTATTCAAGTTTCCCTGTTAGGAGAGGTTGAGCACCTAAATGGCCTGTTCTTTGCTCAAAGAAAGAAAACCTACATCAAAGCAACATTTCTCTTTTTTTACTGAAACACATATATAAGGGACAACTCTTTGGAAAAGTTCAATAAAGGCTGAACAAGTAACAAGCTTGATACAAAAAGTCTTCAGTGCTGGACTCTCTGAAAACAAAACTTCATTTTAACTTCTCTGGTCACGTTTTGTTTGCTGCATTTCACACCACTGCCTTTCTCATAGCTTCCAATAATGGTCTGCATTAACCCCTTCTTCAAACACAGTAAAAGATCTCAGAAGTAAAATCAGTGCATGTTCTCAGAAAAAGAAGCGGTGTCCAAATGGTTGACATTCTTCATCTACCCTTCATCAGTCAGAAACTTCTGTCTCCAACACCAGTAGTGTCCAAAGTTCAAATAGTTTAAAACCATAGGGTTGAGCACACCAGAGTAGAAATCCTGAGTGCATATTTTGAAAAAATTTCGGCTCAGAAATACTTAGGGGGCACCTCAAGAAAATGTCAATACCAGTCCCACAGAGTGGTCCTCTGGGGTTAAAGGGACAGGGCTGGGGCTGAGGGGATAGTTTCTGTTCATGCCACATGGTCTAGAGCAAGTAATCCAGAACAGCTTGTTCTATCCAAAATCATGAGGAGACTGTCTATCATGTAAATTTAGACATCATGTTCCTCACTGTAGAAAGTACAGTACCTCCCACAGTGAAATCTCCATTTCTATATCCATATATATGCACAGGGAGTAACTCGGGTACAACACTGCAACTGAAAGCAAAATACAGCTTAACTGTTGAGCACAGAACAATGGCAACAAACTCCCATTTAGAAATTTAATCTCAGTAGGTTCTTATATTTTGAATGTCTTTATTTTCTTATTTCCCTACAGCTGTTTTAGGTTTTCCTCTTTAAGAGGTTGCAGATGTACAAGAGGATACAGATCTAACAAGCTCCGATTAGAGGAGAATATCCTGACTTCCCAGCTGCAGACAGGCACCTTAATGGTAGTCTGAGATAGAAGGAAATTCTTATGCCACTATCCAGATCTTTTCTGTCAGTAGCTTTCATAGTGCTGTCAGATTAGAGTCCCTCTCATTAACCGTCAGCCACTATCTGTTTTTCAGTGGAAGAGAGAAGGAAGGAATAATAATCCTCATATATACTGGATGGCTTGTAGAAGAAAAATGTCACTTAATGACATTTGTACAGCAGATAATACCATGCAAAATAAAGGGCAGGAATGTTTCGTTTTCTTTTTCCCATTTTTCTTTTCTTTTCTTTTCCAGAACTCCTAGAAGAAATTTTTGTTACTGTTCTCTCTGAAACTAGCCTTGCAGGTGACTTGGAGGTTTTCTTTCAGAAATTACTCATAGATCACTGAAGGGATAAAAGAGTCCCTTTTGCTGTCCCAAACACACTAGAATATCTTCCTTTGCACTTTGTGACTGACAGCAGTTTTCTTTCATCCTCGGGCAATGGGAAAATTAAAAGACAATCGTGGTCCTTGTGTTTTCCCTTCAGTCACTGTGCACAGGCTTGCTCTCAGCTGTGTCAGACTTTGCCATTACTGCATCTTAGTTGCTTTTCTCTAGATGAAATGGGGAGGAAAAGAATTGTCTAAAGGGTTTTGTCTTTCAGAGGATGTTTTTCTTTCCTTCAAGAAAATTCGGAGCTCCAGTTGGCAAACTTTGAATTTAGTGTATCCTTAGCATCCTGGAAGAAGCACAAGATACCCCTGGCCCTTCAGGAACAGGTGTTTCCTCCTTCCAGGTTTTATTTCCACAATGGAATTCTTGTGCTTCCTGCCTCAGAAAATACAGAATTAAGATTTAAAGAAAATGAGAGAAAAGTGAAAGCAAACTGAATATCCATAACATATTTAAAACAGTACACAGACAGCATTTATCATTGAATATTTCAGTGACGTTATCCTTTAGGATAGCTGAGAAGGCTTAGAGATTTCCACCTCCCCTCTCCGCTCAGCATATGGACAGCTCTAATACTCAAAGGCCACAGCCAACATCCTGGCTTTCTAAAATTCCCTTCACTGATTCTACCTAGTTTGGCAGTAGAGACAGAGGGGAAATAGAGAAGAGGACAGCTGGGAAGGATAAGAGCAGCAGCCAAAGTCTCAAGAGAAGTCACTATGCTCCTAAATCAGAGCTTAAGAAGATTCCAGTAAAAGATTCAAGGCATAAAGTTAGACAAACTATCATCTTCAGTGGCAAATTCTATGCTGCATATTTCTTCATTGTTCTTGCCAGAAAAGTAACTGGTAATGTGCTTATACGGTATGAAAAAGCCTTGCTATTTTGTACATGGAGTCCAGTTGTCATACAGGTAGCAGGTTTTTGTTTTGTCTATATTCAAAGGCTTTATAAAAACAGACATTCCTATACATCTTTACAAGACAGGCCTTAAATATAATCTGTTTTAGCCAACAGTCTCAAGATAATATGGAATAGACTTTTCTGCTTTTTCTTTTCTTAGCTTGGGCAGCATTCATTCTTCTTTTCCCTCAGCAGTGCTGTCTGAAACACCTTGTTTATCTTTGTTTTGATCTCCCTGGGAAATCTGCCCAAGACATACCTGCTCCCAGATCACAGCAGATATCACCTGTGCTCATGAAAGAGCAGGGAGAACATGAGCTACATCACTGGCCTTTCTAATAATCAGCTTCACTCACTTCCTCGGCTTTCATACATGCACACAACCCTAGGCTATATCATAGAAAGCCTAGCCGTGGCTACAGAATGAACTAGGGGGTAAAAACCTCTCATAACACTTTTCAAGGTTGTAGAAAAATTTATTTATTGCTATGAAAAGCTTATAGTAAGGGGGAAGAGAACCCTACAAACCACAATATCTTTGGTCTTAGATTACATGGGGAAATAGCCTAATGAGCCTCAAACTAAGAGGAAAAAGAAAAGGGGAAAAAAATCACATGAGATGTCCACCTTGTAGCTCACTACCTTGCACATTTCCCACATGTTGTATTGCAGTATGCTCAAAAAAAGAGAAACAACAGGAAATCCAGCAGACAGTCAAGAACCGTGGCTATGATAGACAAAACTACAATGGTACATGCTTAGGATTATTTCTGAAGTTGTTGATTCCATCACACTTCTGGTGTTGGCCCAGCCTAAGTACCATGGAGCTGTGAATGAAGGAATTAAAGACAGCCATGGAGGTGGCTCATCCACAAAGGACCAAGCAAGCCCACCATGGTGCTTGGTCCTGGACAAAAAAGGCGATAGCTGACCTGAAGATTTTGCCACAAGACTGACAGCTGGCAGTTTGTCAACTAAAACAGACCTGACCTTGGAGTTAATCCAATACAGAAATGGTTTCATGGATTTCAAATAGTTCTGTATATCTGTTTATAAACATAGTGATCCTTTTTTTTAATGCTGTTCTAATATGTTCTTGCCATGCCTGTGCATCCATAGTTCTCTACTGCTGAAAGCAACTGCCCATTAACTGGCAAACAACAAAGCATTACATTCCTTCTCCTATCAGTGTTTGAAAACAGTCCTGTGCCTTTCTCTGGAAGTTTATTCACAAGTTTCATGGGTACCACAAGGGAAGGGAACATCTTTCTCACAGAGCAGCATGGGCCTGGGTAAGGAACATTACATGTCAGTTAAGAAGACAAGTTTTCCACTGGCAAGTATTGGCCGATGATGGGCAAAAGGCAAACTGGAGCCCTGTGGAACATGAAGAGCCTCCTCCAAGTTTGTAACTGTTATCTGAGCCATCATTTTCCTTCCCTTTACCAGGAAGAGAATATCATCTATTAATATAACCTTGATGATGGCAAGACTGGCCCCAGTAATGCACACGGGCAGGAGGAGGCATTCACTTGGGCAGCATTCATATTCTTCAGTGTGGGAAAAGATGCTCTGCAACATAAATAGACTCTTAATTGCCATAAATGTACAGCCAGAAGGATTGTGAGGGAAAATTCCTGGAACTCCCTCCAATCAAGATACTACAGTGAGTTCATTATAGAGAAAAACAAATTCAGTTCTCATGCCTTGTGAAAATAGAAGCTTAGCACCTTTGACTACTGATCATCTTCTGGAAAAAGTTCTGGAGACCTTAAAGAATCTAAAATACATCAAACTGAGGAGCAATTCTCAGAGCACTAAAAGACAGATTTGTTTGTCAGAGTAAGTTTTGTAACTTTTACAATTTAAACAGCATTATTTTCCATAGTAGTTGTAAGATGAACAAATCAGGGGCTCAAGGTAAAATAGTATCTTGGAAAACAAGTTCTGTTCTTATTAAGAGTCAGCAGTTGTGACTATCAAGTTATCCAAACTTAAAAATATGACTGTAAAGATGTGTTACTTTAGCCTTTGATAAGTTAAAAAAAAAAGGGGGGGGGAAAAGAAAAAGGGCTATTGTATAAATATTAACAGATAACAGAATCCACAAAATCAGGAGTGCCGTAAGTGACACATCATAAATCTAAAAAGACCATTTATGAAAGCCTAGCTAAAAATCGGTGTGTCATTCCTTTCATTTCAATGTCACCATTATCCTGCAAATACAGAACATTTAGAGATAATATTTTCAGCAAGAAAAAAATTGTGGCCTCAGAACGTTACTAAGAAAAGATGACAGATTGGATAGAATTAGGTTAAGGGGAAAAATAAACTCTGGAGGGCAAAACCTATGCAAGCTTGTAATAAAAACATGCAAATCTCATGAACTGCACTAGGGCTGAACACTCACTTCAGAATATCAGTGGTGCTACAACTGAATGATTTTGCGTTAGCCCAAAGAAGAGACTTCTTGCCTTTTACACTTTAGTTTGGTTCTAGTAAAAGAAAATAGCACAGCCCTTGATTGAACCAGCTTTGGGAGTGTGCATTTCAGAGAAACCTAGACTCCGTGCCACATGACTGATGGATTCTTCACTTTGCGCATCCCACCACACTGATCTCTCCACACTCAGAGTCCCTTTTAGATCTAAACTTCAACATTTATTTACTTCTGTTGAAACAGTTGCAGTGCTCTGGTTCAATCCTTCTGAAAAACACATAATGAGCAATGTTTTTCACAAACTTGCTACAACTCCTGCGACCATCTGAAAACTGATTTACAATATCACAGATTGGGCAACATAATCATGGTAGCTAAAGATAATAAATAATTATTGTTGCCATCTGGACGCTTTGAGAAGAGTCCTTCTGAAGTTGGAGTTTCAGTTTCTACTGGAGTAGAGCTGGTACAAAAGCAAAGAACAACAACAACAAGTTAAATTTACATTAACAGAAGAATAGTTGCTAATTCATAATCTACAAGGGGAAGTACTAACATAAGTTTAAATGCAATTTACACAGAAATATTCATGAAATTTTGTAGCTATTTTTCAGCTTGTCAAGCATATTGATGCAGCAGAATGGTTTCCTGATTATCAGTACTTTTACTTTCAATAGTATACATCACATCCACTGAGAGCCAAAGGTTTGTTTTGATACCTTTTCCCTACCTCTACCAATCTGGTTATCCTTAAAGCTGACAGCAGCATTGTGCACTTAGTGTATTTCCCTGCATTGCTGCACTCACTGTGGTTTGCAGGATAGGTTGATAATATCGTGGGAAATGTTTAGCCCACCTTTAGCACTGTGCTGCTCGCAGGCATGGTAGGGGAGGGCTCGGCTCTGCCCTGATGCGCAGCGCTGAGCAGCAGCCCACTGCTATTAGTCACACGCTGCAGCACGCTGGGCAGAGACAAGTGCTAGGGGATGACAGCTTTGGAAGCACGGAGAGGTGGCCTTTTCTTTTGCTGTTCTGTGGCTACCCCTGCAGGCAAGGAAGACACAATCTTCCCACGACAGAGGTGCTTAGGGAATACACTGCACTCGGGTATGTGAGCAGGGATTCACCAGTGCTCCTCAGAGCCGCAGCAGATGTCTCTGGGGCATCAAGCAAGAGAAGGAGTGAATTAGATTATCTGGAAGGCTGGAGGTCAAGAGATGAGCCACAGCTATGGGAAGGGACTACATTACAATCCCATTCTGAGGGAAATACTGGGTGTGAATATGACTTATTATCCCCACCAACAGATTTTAAAAAGGTCACAGGAGAGAAAAAAAATTAGTATGGCACAGAGAGGATATGCTCTTTTTCCACAAAAGCAGCAACCCAGTTTCTGTCACCTCACATTGATTTTATGACCATCAGTGCAGTGTCAATTTACTTAAGAGAACTGATCAAAGACCATAATTTCAGAAAACTTTTTTGTGAAACAGCCTAATTCCCTGTTATGGCTGTTTATACCATGGGGGTGCACCAAAATAGCGAGTAATCATTAACCCTCCAATTTATTTCAATTACTTGATCAAATGCAGCATAAATAATTCAATTAGTATATTCTGATTCAAGCAGGCCCACATAATGTTCTTTAACATAAAAATAAAAGGAAATAGGAATAGAGAGATTTCTGCCTGAAAGCAGCACACGTTGAATGAAGGGCTGTTTGGCTCTGATTTTGCTAGGATGACAATTATATTGCTATAAGCTTCCACAAGTAGGACATTGCAAAGTTTAACTTCCCTTAAACCAAATTGTTGCCCTGATACAACCCCAAAAGAGAACACACCTTCTTGCAGGTGCCTGCCAGAGTTGACTTTGGATGCTCTCAGCACGCTATGTGGTTCTTGTGGCTCTCCTGTGGAGGGCCAGGAGTTGACTTCGGAGATCTTTGTGAGTCCCTTCCAACTCAGGATATACTATGATTTTATAATTTAGGCCCCCTCAAGGATTCATCTGTCCTGTTCACCATGTTAATTTTGCAGACCATACCAGCAGTAGAAAACTCTGCCACAGGAACAAGCAGGGAGCGAGCACTGTAATGGTTTAACCATGTGGGGCATAATCAATTTCTTTTGCAAGAAGAAACAGGTTCACTCTCCAGTTCTTACTTCATTTCCACATCCCCATGGCCTCTGGATCATCTGTGAAGAAAGAGAGAAGAAACTTTTACCAGGGTAAGCAGTGGAGATACAGAGCCGGGCAAAGGCCCCCTGCTGCACCCCATTGCAGAGACAAGCGACGAGTCTTCCCCTGCAGCTCCCAAGCCAGGGGTCTGAAGCATGTCCCAGGAGGTGCCACAGGGGATGTCATAGGGTGTGCATGATGCACAAGTTGTACAAAGGAGATTGTCCTCAAATAATAATTAAAATGTTGGCCATGACAGAAAATAAGAGATGGGCTAATACAGAAGAGAAATGGGGACACAGCCTAAAAATCCTAACAAATCTTGTTCAGCTGGAAGTGAGAGTTGGCCCCCAGTCACCCCTCAGTGTACACTGAGAAGGTTTTATTTCTTCACTCCTGATTTTTTAACATGCAAATCAGATCTTTGACATCTGCTCAGGCCACCCTAGCTGCCCATACCCATGCTAGCAAGTCTGGTGAGGCTGTCCCAGGGGTGGAAAGGGACAGGCATAGTTTAGCTGTCCCTGGCACTGGGCACAGCATGTCTGCACGCTCTGGGCACTGCTTTCTACAGCTGCAAGCCACAGTGTGGTACCAGTTAGACAGCAATGGTAAAATGAGTTCCCTACCTTTGCCAGCAAAGCTGCTCTGCCTCTGGTGGCTACCGACAAAAGTTGTAACACCTGACATGCTAACGTCCAATACTCACTTTTTAGATAGCTGTTTAACTTGCAGTTTTCAGACAACTTTGTCTACTTCACACTGCTGACTCGGAATCAGGATTTCATCCTATTTGAGTCAATGACAGTATTTCTACTCATAGCAGGGGGGCAGTGTTTCAACCCAGTATTAGGTCTGTCTCTAAGGAGTATCTCTTAGATAATTTATGATTAAAAACTTGCACTGCATTTACTGGAAGAGAGAGAGCTGGAAGCCTACAGAGCTATTGGACAGGGCTGCCTCTTAATGTCATTGATGCTGAGTGTAGGTCTACCAGCACAGTGCAATGCAATGTAGAGCTGCCTGAAATAACTGAGCATCAGAACAAATATACTCACCCACCACAGAGATCTCTGCTTCGCCTAATTAACACTGCTGAGAAACAGGGCTGATTAACCTGGGCAGAGCGCCACAAAACCATGGCTATCCTGCTTCCAGCACTTCAGCAAACTCATTAGTGCTGTCTTGGGCATCGTTGCACAAAAACGAATTTGTGAATGAAGACCTGAAGAAGGGAAGCCATCTGATAAATGCAGCAGCTCTTGGTGGCCCTGATCAGAAGCCGTTCAAAAACTGGGAGGTGGGGGGGGCACATCTGAATCACACCCTGCATGGAAGTTTTGCAAAGTGGAAGGCTTGTTTCCCCTGCCTCCCCTGGCACGAGAAGCCATCAGGATACTCCTGGGGATTATTTGCTGCAAAATGTAGATCCAGGTGCGTGCTCCGTGTTCTTTCACATGAAGGCAAAAAAGATCATCCTTCATGACAAGGATTTGGAACCACATGATCTTTAAGGTCCCTTACAATTCCGAACTTATTACTTCCTGTATCACCAGAGAAAAAGCCTCCCTCTAATAGAGCACTTTTCCTTCCTAATGATGAACATGATCTAATAGCGATAGCTGACCTAAATACAGAAACAAAGAAATATTGTTTGTGCTCCCATTATGGCCACTGAAGTAGTTATGGTCCCATTTCAAGGAAGGAATATGTAGGTGATAATAACCTTACGAAAATGAAATGAAATGGTGCTGTCACTAATTCCATTTAATGCTCTAACAACATCCAAATTAGATGTGCTTATTAGTTCATAACATTGCTTGTTATAATTCTTAATCTCAGATAAATCTCTCCACAATGAGGAACTAATATAATGAGCTAGTAAGAAAACAAAACAGTTTGGAAATAAATAGTCTTAATGGCAATCATGCATGTGCAATGGCTGCAAACTGCCCAACACTCTTGCCCCTCTGTCACCTTTTCATAGTTTTCTGTGGTATGCTCTCAGATAGCCCTATAAATGCCATGCTATATCATTATTACTCTGTTTTAAAGGAATTCTCCGGACATTAGCTTCTTTGACATATTGCACTATCTCTTAGAGATTGTTAAGATGTTCTGAATTTTCAGCATGCTGTTATTCCAGAGTAGTTCACATTAACAGCTTTCTGTCACACTTTCCCTTGTATGAGTTCAGTTTGACCGGGGAAGGAAGAGGGAAGGAATCAAACCATGATTCCACCACAAAGAAGCTGTGATTTTCTCCATGTTTTTTGTCAAATAGAAAAGGGTACACTTAGAAAGAGAAAGTTATGCTCAAGGAGTGGTCCTTTATGTATAAAACAATAAATTAGTAGGAAGGTTAATGCTCCTGACAAATGAAACTCTTTAAAAGTTGGAAAGGCTTCATTCATAGCTCAGAAAGACAAAGCAAGAGGCTGCTGTTGTAATGTCCTCTGGCTAGTCTCCATCAGTATTGCCAAATGATTTATTCAGATCACTGACAGCATTGAATCTCTAATGATCCATGTAAAGTGAGTTAAGATTAGTAGACCTAACAGATTTAAAACAACAGAGAAAGCTTTCCATTGCACATGCTCATCTTAAATCAGCTGTTTCATGCTTCTGGACCTGTGTTTAGCTTTATAACCTTGTGGTTTGGACTAAAAAAAGACCTGTGTAATTTCTTCAGACTTTATCTGTTGGTGTCTCCACAGATCATGATTTCTTTAATTCTAAAGTCCAAGAAACCTTCTCCTTTCTCCTAACCATGTTTCTGAGCATAATGATCACTTGGTCCGTCATGTCCAAACTGGATTACCGTATTTGAATCTGATCACAGTTCACTATCCCAGGTCTGCAGGAAACACCTCCCATCTTTCTTCATAGATGATGTCATGGCAATTACTTCAATGAGTTTAGATTCTCATTATTTCAGTGTTCCTTCTATCAATATCAGATTATTAAGGGCAACTGCAGACCTGTGAATCACCAGATTTATGAGCAGCTCCAGGAAATTAAGATAACAGAGTTCAATACAAAGGTACAAAGAGGCTGTGAATAGAGTATTTTGGGAAATAAAACACAAGGCCTCCTGGATTCTACTGACATGTCTTTTCCAAAAGACAGTAGGCAAGATAATGGAAAATAAATTGACCAAAGACTATTAAAGATACTTATTACAGAGTCACAGAATGGTTTGGGTTGGAAGGATCCTCGAAGATAATCCAGTTCCAACACTCTTGCTATGGGCAGGGACACCTTCAGTAGATCAGGTTGCTTAAAGCCCCATCCAAGCTGTTCTTGAACACTTTCAGGGATGGGGCATCCACAAGTTCTCTAGGCAACCTGTGCCAGTCTCTTACCACTTTCACAGTACAGATTATTTTTTTTCCTGAAGTCTGATCGAAACCTACTCTCTTTAAAGCCATTCCCCCTTGTGCTGTTACTAGATGCCCTTGTGAAAGGTCCCTCTCCAGATTTCTTGTAGGCTCCTTTAGGTACTGAAAAGCTGCTGTAAGGTCTCAGAGCATTCTCTTCTGCAGGCTGAACAGAACCAGCTCTCTCTTTCTGTCTTCATAAGAGATACGTATGAAGGTTTTTGAAACCCAGGAGGTTGTATGGTTGCAGGCATCTTATCCTCTTCTATCTCTGCTATTGACCACTGTCAAATACAGGATGAGCAGTCAGATTCACCTCTGATCTGACACAGCGTTGACACCTCTATGTCTTAACCTGGAAGAGAAAATGGCACAAATTTGGAATACGACTCCTTCAGGGAAAGGTGCAAAACCACTTTTCCTCCTTGCAGCCTTCCAGGAGGAGTGCCATGAACAGATCAACCTGCCTCAGCTCTCCTCTCCAGCCCAGCTCTCCTCCCTACCCCATGCTGTTTTCTTTCACTCCAAAGGCTGTCAAACAACCTGCATGAACTGCAAAGCAAATCAACTACAAACTAGTTTTTAATGATGACCATAATTTAAAATAAAAACAAATCAAAAACCCTGTCAGTAATATTACCTAAAAAGGGAGAAAAACAGATAAAATCTCAGTGAAATTGCCCAGCATCTCCAGTTCAACTCAGGCTCTGTGTTGATGTGCAGCAGGATAATATCCTTGAGTAGGTTTTGAATTGCTCCTGACAGAGGTACATTTCTGTCAGCTGGTGCTGTTATTCTTGTCACTTACCCTGTCTCCCTGTTCTCTCTAGGCAGCAAATGATGTCAGTCAATTGTCTGCTTCTTTCACAACACTTTCTGTGGCTTCTTTCAGACCATGTTCTTAAACAACTTTCTGAATTTATTTTTTTTTTTGCATAATTTTCTGCACTTTGGGGACAAGATTTAGGAACCAAGGCACTTTTTTCTCCCTGTGTACCGGTTTATCAGGGCACAGATGTACTTCTGTCAAGCTTTATAGTAACGCTCAGAGAGTGGTCAGGAATAAAAAATGGAAAGAATAGAGATATTTGCATTAGGAGTATGGTTTTGTTCTTTGCATTTCAACCTTTTTTCTGATTTTTTTGTTGGTTTTTTTTGGAGTTTTTTTTTTTCTGTCTCCATAGGTCATAAACAATCCAACAAAAACATAGCTGTCCTTGTCGACCTGAATAGCAACTAGCATAGTGAGCTGTCACCTCTGACTGTAGTTTCCTTGTCTTCAAAGCACCTTTTCTCACTGAAGATCTGATTATATAAAAAAATTACAATTATAGAAACATCTATATGAGTGTTAAACTGAAAATATTCCCACTTTTTACTGTCCACCTAATTTATTGAAAAAAAATCACCTCTGTAATTTAGTCCATTTTTTTCCTGTGGAATTGAAGCTAGGTATGTGTGTTTGATAGGTGTGTTTGTTTAAGAGTCTAAATATTACTGGAACTTACAGGTTGACTTTTAATGCAATTTAACAACAGTTTGAAAGCCAATTAAGTTTCTGCAAATTTCATGAAAATAAATGGATGGCCAGAAGCGGAGGAAAGATCCCACTCATGCCCCAGCCAAAGGGAAGTACACCAGCTTATCAGCATGAGAGTATATACCTTAAACAGAGCCCAAAGAGAAAAGGTTTAGATGAAGATCATCTTTTTTCTCCCTTCCCTTCATCAGCTAAAAGATACAAATCCAAAGGACGCCAGGCCTCATATTTCTATTGCTTATAAAATTACTCTTCTGCCTTCTACTTCAGTTAGCATTGCAAAGCCCAGCACTTAGCACCCAGGAGCAGGAGAAAGAATGGAATATGCTTTGGCTCAGGCTCCCCTATACATGTATAACATTAAAGCCTAAGGATGATCTACGAATGAGATTTAACATAGATAGTCCAATGCAGTAACTTACATTATTTACTTGCCTGCTGTTTATGGAAGTGGATCTCGGTTGCCCCCAACCTTCTAACTGCCCTGTAATGTGAGCTCTAAATTGATGGTGATTACAGTTATGCATGAAGTTTCAGCATGTTGTTTATAGACTAAGCTGTTGGTATTAAAAAACACCTTTCTTCTTGTAAGGAGGTGAACACATTATGAATTGCAGACACAGCCCTTTAGCAAGCTCCAGTTGAAGATTCCCAGTTTGATTTATTTAGGTATTAAAGCTTCAGTTTTCCATATATGACAACTAAAAAGGAAAATCCTGCAAGCCATTACTCATATGAATATAATTTATTTTTCTGTTTTCATTATTTGAATGACTCACAGGCAATTAGTAATCTGCAC
Source organism: Bombycilla garrulus (assembly GCA_013400315.1). NCBI lineage: Eukaryota > Metazoa > Chordata > Aves > Passeriformes > Bombycillidae > Bombycilla > Bombycilla garrulus. The sequence goes on from VXBU01000910.1 coordinate 411,906, forward strand.
CAGAGCAAGGATTCTATATGGCCAGATTGTGCATTATTAATTTATGTAGAGTACCATTTACTCACATAACTAGTCATGCTGATTTCAGGAAGACTACTCACAGGAGTAAAAGTTATTTTGCTTATGGAGTTCTAAATTTCTATCCCAAGAGTATCATGTTTCTGGAAGAAACTGTTAATCTTCATTTTTTTCCCTTGCTTTAGGCAGAAAAATGAACTGAAAGTGTAAGCTATCTTAATTAAATCTGATCTGAAGCTTTGCTTTTCTAGTTAGCTCATGCATTCCGATGTGTAAGCTATACCCTAATCACTCCTCAACATAGTCTTCTGGGTGATGATATCTAAATATAACAATTAGTGCAGAAAGAAAAAAAAAATATTTCAGACTAGACAATATAAGAGAAAGATAAACTCCAGGTGGCACAGTTATTTTTTGAAAGACAAAAACTGCATTCCTCACTGGGAGTCAGTGCTCATAAATCAGAATTCTATTTAAAATGTGTCAGTGACATTTTCATATCTATTTATTTTAGTGTCTATCAGCATTTAAAAATTAGTTGAGGTTGTATTGCTATTACAAAGGTTAAATGAAGAGATTATGAGTTGCACAGATGTTTATGGTTTGGGTTGATAGCTCTGGGACATCCCATTCTGGAGGCATTGTGTTCCAGTTCATTTTAACAGTAATTAGAAATACCCCCGTAACGAGGTGCTTGCTGCTGGAAACAACTTCATTAGTTTGGGTGATTCTATTGGTTTCCTTTAGGGTGAGGAATGAGTGTTAATAGTTGTAATTTAATAGGAAAATTACTGAAGCAAGGAAGATTCTACTGAATCTTAAATGAGGCATTAGACAGACTTTTTTTTTTTCCCAAATAATGAAATATAAAGGAAGAGCAGCAACCTTAAGAATTATCATATGAATGGATTTACCCTAGACCAGATGAGCAATTTTGTTTAAATATTTTAAATATCATTTGAAGTTGTTAGGAGCCTATACAGAAAATATCTATTAGCTTAACAAATTCTGAGGACATTTAGCTGCCTGCTTGAGCATCTGTACACATTTTGACTCTGAATCAAAAGCCTGCCTGTCAGAAAGGCTGTGTTCTTTCAGAGAGCAAGAAGGATTTTCTTCCCCTGGCAATATGATATTACTCAGCACAGAGAATCTTCTTTAAGTCACCAGTTCTCACCAGGCAAGGCTGCCCCAGTTATGCTGGAACCTATCCTCTTAGGGGGATGATGGATTGATGGTAAACTTGCTAGGCTGCCTGAGCTGAGCTACGTGAAGTCACATCCTTGCTAGATATTTCCTTTCTTCGGAACAGGAGGTGTTGCGTACTCTCAGTCTAGGGAACATTTTCTTTCCTGGGTGGACATATATTATTGTATTGGGTCTGGCTGAGATGGAGCTCATTTTCCCCACAGCAACCCCCACAGAGCTGTGTTTTTCCTTGGTACCTGAAAGGAGCTCATAAGACCCCGCTGATTTGGCTCCTGCTGAGCAATGCTGGCAAAGCATCGGGGCTGTTTCTCCAGCATTCCCTCACCAGTAGGCTGGGGGTGGGCAAAATCCTGGGAGGGGACACATCCAGGAGAGCTGACCCCAGCTGACCAAAGGGACATTCCATAGCATCTGATGTCTGCTCAGCAACTAAGTTAAGAGAAAGTGAGGAGCTGTGGCACTCATTACTATGATGTTTGTCTCCTGGAGCAATCACTACACGTACTGAAGGCCTGCTCCCTGGGAAGTGGCAGGGCATCAACTGCTTATGGGAAGTAGAGAATAAATTCTGTGTTTCTCTTCGCTTCAGCATACAGTCTTTGCTTTTGCTTTGTTAAACTGCTTTTATCTTGAACCATAAGTTTTTCTGAACACTTTCTTTTCTCCCTGCCACTGCCCTGCTAAGAAGGGGAGTGATAGAGTGGTTTGGTGGGTACCCATAGCCCAGCCAGGTCTACCCACCACAGTCCTAAATCACACCTAACCTAATCTCTGTCCTCCAGCTCCTACTGAAAACCAGTATGATCTCCAGCAGCTTGTCTGGAGGCCTTCTCTGACTCTCCTTTCTGCCTTCCCTCCCTCTTCAGTTCCTCAGAGATCTCTAAGGCCTCTCTGATGGAATACTGGTCTCATTAAGAAGAGCTAGGAAGAATGAGGGCGCTCTGTGAAGATGCTGTCTGTGACCTGCTGAGTAGCTAATTCAGGGTTCTAGCCACAGAAAAACATCTTCCCTGATAAGGTAATCCAAAGCCACAAAAGAAAAAACCCCCTCTGAAGAGATTATCCGCTATATCCCAGCCAAGGTCAGGGCACAGGATAAGTACATGCCCAGTAGGAAGTTGGCTACCAGAGGTAGCCAATGGAAGGAACAAACTCACATCAAAAAAGAGCAAGCAACCGCTCAAGTTTCACAACAGCTTTGTCACTCTTTCTGCCTTCCTGCACTAAGTCCCTGGCAGAGCAGCTCCCTTGCTCAAAGAAAAGTCTGTTTCTTTTACTAGGAGTGGCAGCCCTTTATCTACTAAATGAAGCCACCTGTGTCTGCCTTTCTGACCCTGAGATATTAAAAAGATGTGGTTCTGGAAGGAAGAGGGAAACGTCATTGGAAGAAAGGTGCTATTAATATCTCCATCAGAGTTGAGAAGACTTCAAGAAGGTTTGAAGACCACTTACTTCTGCATCTGAACATGAAGTGTATGAAAGGAGAGGAGGGGAGGACTTTTATTTCTAACAATAGATGGCTCTATTGAAGCACTTGATGTTTTCAAGAGCTTTCCAGTGATAGCAGATGTGACTGAAATTGTGTTAAAGAAATGCACTTCGTATAAGATGACATATATGGAAAATATTTTTAAAAGAGAAGGTATGAAAAAGGTGTAAATAGAAAAGGAAATCAGGTGGAAAACAGCCCCTGACTAGAGACTCTGAACACAAATTCAGATAAAACATTTATAGACAGCAGTAAGAACTACCATGTGATGCAGTAAGAATTTGAGAAGAGATACACGAGGGGTCAAGAGTTTCCTCAGACTACAGGCATCAGAAATAATGCAAAATAAACTCAGAAAGACACCTGAGTTAGAAAGTCATAGACCTCAACTCAGAGCTTTCCCTGCTATAAAACAGACAAAGGCCAGCCCTGGAAAAGGGGGATGTAGCATAGTGGTTACATGACTTTTCAAGAGGCAATGAGTGTAAGAAGATGCTCACAGAATGAACAGAGGATGATAACCAGTAAAAATCTATTAATAAAGTCTTTTTGTTTTGGTTTGGTTTTTTTTTCTAATTGAGTTTAATCGGTTAAAAGCAGGAAAGAAAAGACAAAGCCAAGAACTATCACATCTTTGTCACAAACTAGACAACAGAGGAGAAAAAGTAGTTATCTTGATGGATATGGTTCAGAGTCGTTGAGAAGATGGCTAAAACATATTGGCAAAATTTTCTTACACAGCCTTTGCTAATATTTCTTCTCTGTAACAGATAAAAAGCAAGTAGCATAAAACTAGAACACAAATGAACAATAAAATATTTTTGTTGCTAATATTTATCATTCTTCAAAGATCATAACAAAGCCATGTTCGACTGCACTCATTGATTATTCTCTTTTTTGAAAAGAAAAGCTACCTAGTGAATACTTTTCCGACCTGGGAGTGATCCAGCCACATGTAATCATGTTTGAAATTAAGATCTCTTATTGTGATGATAGCAGTCTAATGGTGCTGCTTATTCTGACAATATTATTAAGTACTGGTTCATACCTCTGGACTTCTACGCATTAAACAGACTTTCAGAGCCCTTCTGTGAAAGCAGGAAGAAAAAGATCAACTCACTTTTCAACACTGAGAAACTACTCAAAGAAAGAAATCCAAGTGGTCGCAAATTAAGCTTAATTAAAATATCCATAAAGAAGATTTTTGCCACCTATAAATAACACAGCTAAGTAGGATGAAGTATATGGATATTATCTTTGATCTTTGCTGAAATCAAGAAATTAAAACCAGATGTGTGCATTACTCTCCTTAGAAAATCCTTCTAGCCTAGACAAGATAAATTCAATAATTCATATCCAGCATCAAGAAAGGGAAAAACTAAATTAGTCATCTAATATTGAAATGCCTACCAGCCTGTCTTGGGTTGAAGACAGGTATCTGCTGGGAAAGGCAGAATCCTCCCTCAGAAATCCCCTCCTCCCCTCTCCAAATTACTGAAATTAAGCGGCCTTCAGGCAAGATATGGGGAGGAATGACAGTCCTTTACTGATNCCGATGGGCTCCTCTGAGGAGAAGGGAAGAAGTCCGAGAGGGAACGCAGGAGTTCTGGTGCAGGGATGGATTAGATGGGTCACTGTTCTTCCCACAGTCTCAGCAGGGCGTCCCAGTGGGGCGAGCAGAAGCAGCAGCAGCAGGAAAAAAATGGAAGCTCCTGGGTTATGAACTCCTTTTCTCTTCCAAGCAACCACAGCTCTGAGTGTCCTCTCTCCTCGAAAAACCAACGCGGCAATGATTTTTTTCTTTTCCTCCCGCTTCCCAGCCCAGCAATATTTGTCTTGCAAATACACTTAAGTATCGGCCATCAGGTTGCCCCGCAACAAATGGGACAAAAATTCTATAGGTAAAGAGAATGATAAGGGACAACACCCCAACCCCCCACACAGCCTGATAAGCAGAGAATATGAATTTACTGGATAGATGCTTATTCTCCCAGCACAAGTGACCTCTGGAAATCCTAAAGGGCCTGAAGAGAGCGGAAAAGCATTCAGCATTCAGCTGAAGGTAAAGCTCTAACAAAAGAAATCACCTGGTGAGGCTTCCAGGTATGTAAAAATAAGAGTTTTCTCCGTTAGGTGGCTCCTAAGTGGGAAAGTAAAAGATCTCTCACTTTCTTTTCTTTCCTCCTTCCCCAACTGAAGTATCTGGGCTTGGCAGCAGAGTTACACAGAAACAACTCAAACAGGGCCCAGAAAAAGGGGAGGGTCTCATACGGTACCCTCAGCATCCAGCAGTCTAAATTTCCCTTAAGCCCACCATATTCCATATGCTTTGTACCAAAGTTTTTGATCTCTGTTTTGAGGATTTACTGAAGGCAAAAGATAGGATCCCATCAATTCTCCAGCACAGATCAGAAAAAGACTTGCTGACTCCATGACTTGTTCACTTCCTACAACCAGCTACTTCAGTGGCCTCCTGTATATTTCCACACCAAAAACTACAGAAATAATCCTCTTCACAGCTCCTGATTTCTGAGACAGTGTGTCTGGAGATTTTCCCATCTTCAACAGTTTTCTGAGATTTCCAAAAGCTACCTAAAAAATTGTCTTCTGCAAATTCTTTGACTCTACAACATAAAGGGAAGAGATTTCAGATAGAAGACTTTTAAACGACAAAGTACATAGCTTACTAGCACTAGAAAGTTTACTTGACTTCTTATTCATAATCTCCTAGGTGGGTAGAAAGAATGGTTCCCCAGAAAGAGTTTGCAGTCTCCATCCTTGGAGGCTGTGAAGACACAACCAAATAAAAACCTCAGAAATGTGGTCCGATTTCACAGCTGACTCAGCTTGGAACAGGAGGTCATACTAGAGACCTCTGCAGTCTCTTAAAAAATGAATTAACCTGTGTTCCCATTCTGGATTATTACATAGGTACAAAAAGTGACAATAACTAGAAAGAAATATATATATATATATTAAAGGCCTTTGAATTAATTATTTTACTCCCAAGGTCCCAAAATGATGAAGGTTTGAGTTTATAGCAGTATTGATAAATTCTTGGCCTGTTTCAGCACTTTTCCCTAGTTGTTTGTCATTTGCCATGGTTAGAAACAAGACACTGGACAGATGGACCTTTGGTCTGACATGGTAGGGCTTTTGAGATGGCTGACATAAGGGAAAATGAGGCACTGTTTATCTGTCAGACCAGGCAGTAACATGTTGTCAGAGGTTTCCATGGAAGCAGCACAGCACAGTTCAGTGTCAAGTGTGCTGCATAAATAATGCTTTTAGAATACTCAAGCTGCAGATTATTAGAAAGACAGAAGAAAGTTCACATCACAAATCATACTATACAGTAGGGAGGTAATCAAAAGACAAACTGCTGCCTCAACGCCAGCAAACTCACAAGGATTTCAAAATGTTAAATGTAAGTTTACAGCTGCAACTAAATTCATCTCTTAAGTGCAGGAGTGCGAGAACAGAAAATGCTCCCAAAAATGTTTAAGAGCATTCCAATTTAATAGTTTCAAAGGTCACACCTATTCAGTGTTTTAGTCTGGATGAAAATTCATGTTTGAAGCAATCACCATCACCTCCAGCCTCCAGCAGGCACAGCAGAGCAGCTGGGATCCTTGCCAATGAAGCCAAGGAGGAGCTGCACCTCCTGCACACTGACCATAGGTGACTGCCTGGGGGTGGTCCAGTGTAAAACCTCCGAAGTAAATGTGGTGTGGGCATCAGTACCTCTGCAACAGCTGCACAGGCTGACCCCTATTGCTTCATGCTACTGCTCCACACTGTGGCTGATACAAATACAGCCAGAAATGATGAACAGTTAAAATCAAAGCTCAGAAGGAAACAGGGTTCCCCAAATGAGATTTAGGGATTAGTCTTTTTTGGATCCTCAAAAATCTGGGGGACTTGGAGAATTCCCCTTTAGGCTGCTTGCTGATTATGAATAGTCTGGTAACTACCCCACTGATGCCCACGCTCTTCACTCTGCTGCAAATCTCTGTGTGGTGGCCAGTCTCAACAAACCCCACAAGCAGGAGCCTTCTCTGCCAGTAGCTTGCAGCCAATCCCTCTTTACAAGGAGGGTGCTCATGATTCAGGGCACATCCCAAAAACCACCCTATAATTGTCCTTTGTTGGCTTCCTCATACATATATAGAAATGCACTGCTTGAGGGAATGAAGTAAAGAAAGAGAAGAGCTGTGATTAATATTAATACAATCACTATGAGTTTCACTCAAATCAGTAAATTGCAGATGCTGAATGTTTGGGAAAATCCTCACCTTCCAATCTCCAATCACTTCTTCAGCTGACTGTATTTATCAAACTCCACAAAACAAAGTACAACAGATCTGGTAAACTCTGACAGCACTGGGGATCTGGCAGAGGAAACCAGGAAGGGAGGAGGAGGGTCAGGGAAGTAAGACCCATTTGCACATTCCTGGGAGCACTCAGATGTGGCGATAACCACCCTAGAGTAATCGGAAGCAGCCCAAAGTAAAGCCTGCGCCAGCTGACCCAGCAGACCCACAGAAGGTCCTTTCTACCTTTACCCAAACTGCCAACAAAAATGGAGCAAGACTGATCAACACAGGATTATATGAACTGTTTAAGTCAACAGGATTTATCATTTACCATCAACTCAAAGGTCTGCTTTCAATGTTCATTAACTCAGCAGTGGCTGGGGGTGTTTACCATGTTTGACATCACAGCAACCTTCATCATAAGTGACGGTTTAATGTGTGAAATCGTAATCTACAAATGTTTCAAGCAAATACTTAGAGGTCAGTCGTTTCATTCCATCTTGATTTTACCCTTCAGATGACTTTTACTTGTAGTAACATCACGCGAAAACTTACTCTGAGTAGTGCAGAGCAAAATTGTAGCCAAAATTGATTTAACACATAAATGATTGTAGCCAAAATGATCTAACACATAATTTTTTTTATTTTTAGAGGGAGTAAAAGTAAATGGAAAAAAAAAATTCAGGACACTGAAATTATTTTCTTTTTCTAGGGCTATAAGCATAAGATTCATATACAGCAAAATAGTAAAATATCCCTTAAAAATACTAGGTAAAGCTGCATCTGGGCTGTTTCAGACTTACAGAAGCACATAAAGTGCTATACTATTTTACTGCAAGTACCAGTATGAATGGTGACATTTGTTGTCACAGACCTCAGGACCTCTGAACAAAAGATAATGGGAAAAAAAATCTCGCTAGAATGATAATTATTGTCAAAAACGTAATGGCTATGATTTAAGATCAAGAACACATGATCACATCAGAAATGTAAATACCTGAACCAAATCACAACAGGGACTTGAACCTGAATCTGTTAGTCCATTCTTGAGTTCTCAAATCATCAGGCTAGCAAGTACCCTCAGCTGATCTTCTCTAATGTGAGTTTTCAGTGATACTTGCAGAGCATCTTCATTTCCTTCTGCAACGGAAGGACTGTTCTAAAATTCTTATTACTTCTAAAGAACTGGAAATGCTGTCTAACAGTCTATTTCTTTTTTTCTCAAATAAATATCAGTGAGAGCTTGCTTTTAAGAGAGCCCTGCAGTATTAGGGATTCAGCTGGATAGGTTTAAAAGAAATATCATTGGTAGTGCAGAACTTTTTTTATGCTGTCATAAAGCCACGAGAAGTCAATTAGGTCTAGTACTTCATTAACGATGTTCACAAATCACATTTATGGCAAGCCTCATATCTATTGCTCTTTTAGAATATTCCATTTGGAAAGACCGGTTTTGACACCCTTATATGATGGCACTGCAGCTACTGCTGGGGCAATTAATTTTTACTTGTGCTCTGGAGAAACCAAGCAAAACTTTTCAAGGCATTTGGCCAATTACACACTCTTTAGGGCAATGAAGCCTTTGCAAGAAGCTTGGCTTTATATTACCATTACAATCAAACCTTTAATGAAATTGCTTCATGACGGAAGCCACTGGACTATTGAGAAAAAGCTACAAAAATAAATTAATGCACAATTGTGAATCGGCAAAAAGACATATCTTTCGGGTTTCTGACTTTTTATTAATGTGCTCCACCAAGCAGCCTCCCTCGTGTACAGTTCCAGCAGATATTACAAGAACATCTTTTCTTTTTGATAAATGATAAAGGCCATCCATGGGATCTTCATAATGGGATTGTTGTATTCCCTTTGTTTTATTACAGTGTTTCCAGCGGAAAGGTGTTACTCTTTTCTCATGGGGAAAACTTGGAAGATCTGGAGTTCCTTTATGGATGCACCGGCATAAAAATCTACAGAGGAACCTGGGGAATTGCAGGCTGTTCTGCAGCTCTGATACAGCACATCCCCACTAATATATGTGTCAGAGCATTGTAAAAAAAAATAGCTGTGAAGTTTAAACAGAGCAATAAAAACTGTAGTTTAGGAAGAAGCAAAACTTTGAAGATTCTTCCTGAGTGCAGCTCTGCTGTACACACAGCCCTGCACCAACGTGATCCCCGCATACACGTGTACAGCACACAAAGTAGAGCGCTGAGCTTGCACAATTTCTTGGCTGCAGCCTCATCTATGAAGTGTTTCTGAGTCACAGAGGATGTTAACGAGTTTCTTTGAAATGCAAGTAGAGGGAGTAAGGCATCTGCAGCAGACAGACACACTGCAGCATCCTCCCCTGGAGGCTGGTCGGCCTCATGTTCCTCTGAGGGTAAAGGCTGCCCCAGCGCAGTGAGAGGTTACCGATTCTCCTACAGGAACTTGAACGACCCTGATCAAGCCAAGACACGAGCCCAGACAGTGAGAAATGTCTTAAGCTACGCACTACAGGTCAAGTCCCTCCCTAAGCAGGGGACCATAGTAAGCTTGCAAAGAGGGAGAACAGGGGGATAGACAAAATCTAGGGGGATAAAATCTACAGGGGGGAGAAGGAAGTTATCTTAATAGAAAGCACATCTTCACTGCTGTTTTGAACCCTGCTTTCTCTGAATTTACCTTTGTTTAGTTTTTTTAAGATACTCAAAGACAAAATACAAGGGTAAAATCTTTGTGAAAACATTTCCTCAACAGTACACAGAAGAACCAGGCTCCAGTGCAAAACCTTCACCTGGATTAAGTCTCCTGTACTATGTGCTGGGCAACATAGCTATCTGTGAAGGCACTCAGGTGTGGTACAACTCAGAAAACACACCAGTGTCTACAGAAGGAGCCCAGAGGCCCCTTACCCCTTTAGCTTTCATATTTTTTAGATTCTTTTCTACCCCACTGTGTGATTCTGTACTTCATATAAAATGTTATAAGTTCTCCTCACAGTTTAGTTAGACATAACAATCCTTTTCCAGCATGAGAACCAAGGACACCCTTGCAGCTTCAGGCCCAAAATGTATAAACAACAGTGAATTGAGGAGAGCAATCTGGGAGGATGAGACTTCATAACCTGAAGCTGTAATTGGACAGTTAATCCCAATATGTAAATGGACCAAAACTTATGAAAGGGTCATGACCAGCTGTCCATCTTGGGTGTAGCTATGGCTGGGCTCTTGTACTGCCCAAGGTGTATCCTTTGAAGGCCTTTTAATAAATACCTACTTTATTCTTATAGCATTTTCTCACCTCTGTTCTAGATCAGCCTCTCACAGTTCAGAGCAAAGAAGAAAGAGCAAGTGGGACAGTGCAGAAATGGTCACCAGTGGCAACTCCTGGGGACCTAGCATCTCCCCAGGATACCAAGGCTTGTTACAGAGTAGAAATAAGGAATCAGAAGCGTAGCCCTCATGATGGATAGTATTAAAAGATAAAAAGGCTGATTCCTGTACAGCTGAGAGAGACAGCAGCCCAGGGATCAGGGAAGAGTTTTTGAGTCTAGACGGGAGCTCTCATCCCTGCTCTGTCACTCTTGGGTGACCCCAGTGAAGTGTAGATTTGCTAATCTTCAGCTGGGGAAGCTTGCTGCAGTATTTACTGTTAAATATCTGCAGACAAGAAGAGCACAACAGCTGAAGAGCACAACATAGCAATAAGTGCCAAATTAAACCCTGCAGGGTTCACAGGGGTTCATCCCTCAGCTTCGCACTGATTTTCAGAGATTAGTCTGTCCCACGCTAGAGGAGAGGTAGAACATGGAGCAAGACTCAGCAACACATAGCACAGCCTGAGGGATGCTCAACCTATTAACCAAGAGCTTTAGCCAAATGAGCCCCATTTTCATGAGGTGTATCTGCTGGAAAAGCACAAGCTGCTGCAGTAGCCAAGCAAGGTCACACGTGTTTCTGGGAAGCTACTGCAGTGTCTGGGCTTCCTGGAAGACTCATAAAAACCACCATCCAGATACAGAAAATAATACTGTTTAATGGAGCAAAAGGTTATCAGTGGTCCTCAGTGTGCAGTTGATAAGGGAGCATGGCTTGTTGCAGGCCAGAGGGAGGCCCCTGAGAGTGGACCACTGAGGCTTGGTGTAGGAGGGCTGCTGAAATGACCACAGAGGTCAGTTCAGGCTCAGCTGCTCCATGGCACCAGCCGCCACTGGGAGAGTAAGGAATCCCTTCCCTTTCTGGAGCTGGATCCTCTCCTAATGGTAATGAGACACTCAGAAAGAAAGCATTTACTTAGACAAACATCATCATCTGTCTAAGCCATGGCAATAATAAAGCTTCTGTTGCCAGAATTCACTTACATTGAGTGATGACTCTTAATGCATTTTTCCCATGAATTCCCCTGGTACGTTAACTTTACACAGAGAAAATAACTATCCCATCTCTAAGGAAATCCATATTAATCCTAGAAATCTGCAGGACAGAAGAGAGGAAACTACTGCTGCCTCAGACCCACAGCATGGTCCCATTTCTGCAGACCTTTGCAGCTCCTGTAGACACTGCCACAAAACACCCCCAGGGCAGGCAGCCACCTGCTTTGTGCTGGTGTCGATTCTCATCTAGACAAAGCCCCCGAGGCTGGCAGGCAGACAAGCCAAGGCACTGACTTCAGGATGTGTGAAGCAGGCTGTCGATTCAACATGCTATTGCCACAAGCTTACTGATGGCAGTTTATATGACAGGCTCTTCAATTATTTTCAATGAGGAATGTAAAATTAAAAAAAGGAAAATCTAGCTAGTGTATTGAATGTTCTTTTCATGCGACTAAGGCCGACGCATGGCATGGGGAAACAAGCCACAGCATGCCTTCTAGTTGGCCAGGCTGTCTGGGATGGCTGAGATGACCAAGTGGTTAAAGGAGGAGCTACCTCTGGTCCATGGGGTCACAGACTGTGTGGTGGCTGCAGCTCTGCAAAGAAGAAAGCTGGTCACCAGCTCCCCTTCAGCGTGCCTGAATTAATGGGTGTTGCCCTCCTACCCCCAATATCCACTCAGGACAAGTCTGTGAGGAACTATCAAGAGGGAAGGAAGCCCTGGTGACAAAAGTGTAAGAAGACCCTATTAGGAGGTGAAGTGCTTTACTTTTACTTGGAAATTTATATTATACCACATTTCTAAGACATTTCCTGGGGATAAGAAACGTTATTTTTTGCAGCCAGCTCCACAGAATTAATGAAAACCTTCAACTTCCCAGGACCCTGGGGTCCCCTAGGAGCAATCGTCCCAATTAACATGTTCTTGACTGCTTGTCATTAGGCTTTTAGAGTGTGAAAAAGTGTTTCAGGGAAATCACAGTTCAGCCACCTGGCTAATCCAGTGGAACATTTTTATTGTTGCATCTGAGTGAAGAAGCCATAAAACTGAGAGAGAGAAACTGTGCTGAATCTTTCCAGCTCTTTGAGCAAGTACTCCCCAAAGATTTTGCACGATTTTCCCTCTCCCAGCTGTAATTTAAATAGCCCAAAACCTAAGGCTTGTGTAGGAGTTTGTTATATGCTTTATTCTCTCATAACTTACACTTGAGGCCTGGTGGTGCAGAAAGTGTTGGTGAATTAAAGGCTCAAGGCACACCAGGGATGCTCTTCCAATAATCCCAGGGTGAATCACAAGCTGAACCAAATTATTAATGGAGATAATAATTGTGAAGAAGAGGCACAGTGTCTCTGCCTTTATCCCCTCTGCCTGCAGAGCCTGCACACACAGACCTTTGTCTCTGCCCAAGGGCTGCCTTAAGCAGTCCTTAGCATGGATGTGATCATCAAACAGGCTCACAGGAATCTGAAGCACAACCTTCCCATTAAAAATCATGAGGTGTTTTGAATCTTCTGTTATGTGGGCACTGGCCCAGCCTCAGCTGTGACTAGCTCTCTCAGCTGAGGTAGACCAGGTGTACAGGCCAAAATAGGAGTCACCTGAGGAATAAATGGGTACATTCCAGGTTACTGGGGAGCCCAACACCAGACACAGTGCTCCAGGCAGCGCTCATAAATCCCACACAGAGGAAAAGAATAATGGTCCTCAGCCTGCTGCCTGTGTTTTCATTAATGCAGTGCAGGATACAGTTCTGAATCGTTCTTCACCACAAAGGCATGTTGCTGGCTCTTGTTCAACTTGTCCAAAAGGACTCTCTGACTGTTCTACAAACAGAGCTGTACACACCACCCAGTCCACACTGTCTGTTTTGTTTGGTAGATGTATGCTGACAGGCTCAGGACTTAATCCTGCCTGTTACTGTGTTAGATAACCCTCCAAATGAAGCACTTTTTGATATTGTGTCCATCTCTGGGGTCACCAACATAGGAAGGATGTGGACCTCTTAAGTGGGTCCAGAGGAGTGTCATTAATATGATCTGGCACACCTCTCCTATGAAGAGAGGCTGAGAGAGTGGGGGTAGTTCAGCACAGAGAAGGAAAGGCTCCAGGGACACTTCTGAGGGGGCTGTAACTTGAAGAGGCTACAAGAGAGCTGGTGACTTTTTACAAGGCATGTAGTAACAGGACACGGGGGAATGGCTTTAAACTGAATAGAGGGCAGGTTTAGATTAGATGTTACTGTGAGGATAGTCAGACTGGCATAGGTTGCTCAGAGAAGTGGTGGATGCACCATTCCTGAGAGTGTTCAAAGCCAGGGAGGATGGGGCTTTGAGCAACTTGGTCTACTGGAATGTGTCCCTGCCCACTTCAGGGGGGTTGGAACAAGATCTTTAATGTTCCTTCCAACCTAAAGCCCTCTGTGATTGTATGGCTGTATGATTCTATGAGAGATGCTGCTATCCACTGAAACCATAAGGGCAGGGTGGAAAGCATGCTCCAAGAGCAAGGCTAACCATACTGCCTGAGGATACACACTTCAGGGAACTCCAGTGACTGGATGGACAGGGACATGCTGTTCCAGCTGCAGGTCCCTCCTGCATTCCCAAAGATCAGAACTGGTGAGAAGAATCCTTCTAGGTGTCACTGTGGCATTGTGAGTGGACTGTATGGAAACATCTGTTTGCTGCAGGCAGAACAGTCCTAAAAGTGAGGGGCCATATCAGGTTCTCATTGCTTGTCTCTTATAAGGACCACTCTAATGACTAGATGAAAGCCAGAAAAGGAGACAGAGGATTAATTATTTCTGTTCCTCTTTCAGTAATTGCTGAACATCCATATTGCACAATGTCAGTCCCTAATATTTCTAAAAATACACAACTTGCAGTAAGGCTTATAAGGCAAAATTAAAAACCTGACATAAAGTATCTTTACGCTTTTATGTGGATGCCTCAGCAGGGGAATAGACTCCAGTCAAGAATGTCTGTATTTCCTTTCCAGTCACTTGGGTTAACACGGATGAAAAGGCAATCAAAAATGCTCCTTGACAGACAGGCTCCATACTACACCTACCACACTGAACGCAGCCCTTCTCTGGACCCACTTAAGAGGTCCACATCCTTCTTATGCTGATGACCACAGAGGCTGGCACAATATCAAAAAGTGCTGCATTTGGAGGGTTATCTAACACAGGCAGGCACAGGTTGCTGTATCTGGCATGTGCCCACAGTGAACAAAATGTCTAAAGTGTGGTAGGCCCAGCTGTCCAATGACCCACCAGGCCCATGCAGAAAGATGACTTCTCTGTGCAGCATAGAGCCAGGAAAAGCACATTTTTGTTTCACCCTTCTTCAGCTCTTCATCCCTGGCAGGTGAAGAACAACAAAGGCAATGACTTCCGATCCTTGCCTATTTTCAATGAAATTTATCTAGACTGGGCAAAAAACATGGTTGAAGTGAGCCTAAGTTCTCCCAAACAGAACTAGGCATTTATGAACCGTTTCTTTGAACTTTGCTTTTTTACACAGTACTTACTAAGGATGACACCCTGCAACTCCTAGTAATTCATATTTACTTATTTTGACACTTACCACACACCTTTTCTTACAATTAAACCTCAAAATGTATGAAGACATTCATTTGTACCTTTAGATATGTTCCTAATATCATACACCCAGGAATGCTGAATTACACAGTGACCATTAATATTCAGCTACAGCACAACAAAGTTTCAATGTTTAGGCCTCTGGCAAGCCTAAATTTATTTTTACTAGTGTAAACATATCCTCAGAGCTCCTTGACATGGCATTTCAAATCTGCCTTTAAAATTGCACTTGGGACACAACAATCCTATAGAGCAGATCAGGCATAGTGAGGACTTGCTGGAAAGCAGTTTTTCAGAAAAGTACTTGAGGGTCCCAGTGGACAACAGCATGAATCAGCAATAATTCATTGCAGCAACAAAGGTAAAAAAATCTCCAGGTCAGATTGAAAAGGGTGATCCTTCTCTATCAGCACTCATGGGGATCACATCTAGAGTATTATGACCAGATTTGTATAAGAAATAATAAAATGGAGGATGTCCAATGAAGGGATGCAGCTCTTGCCCTGTGACAGGTTCATTCAGGCTGGAGAAAAGAAGGTTCAGAGGGGATCTTGTTGCTGCCCTTAAAAGAAACACCTGATAAGAGGATGTGAGGAAGCCAGAGGCAGGCACTTCTCAGAGGCTGAGGCTGACAGCAAAAGGGCTCCAGGTAACAGTCACGAGACACAACATAGGGAATTGTGATTAGACATCAGGGAAACATTCTGAACATGAAAGTGGTCAATCCTCAGCACAGGATGTACAGAGAGGTTGTGGGATCTTTGTGTTTTCAGGTATTCACAACTTGACAAGATCCTGAACCTGCTGTGAGGAAGCACTTGGACTAGAGCAGGTACCTCCCAGCCTGTATCATTCTACTATTCTATGATTCTGTTACAAACCTTCCTAAAACTATCATAAAGAAAACTGCTTTAAATCTAAGTACAAGTAAATAATCTTTCATTAAGTATTTAGTGACTTAGAGGTACAACCAGATTTTTTTTCATCCTTTCAGATTCCTTACACCATTTCATCTAAGATGAAGATATTTCAGTTACATGCTCCTTTTCCTGTCTGTGCATTTGCAAAAAATCTTGACTCTACAGTTGGATTCCAAACAGCAGATTTCAGAACCAAGTCTTCAGTTACAACTGTGGACACTTTTTTATTTATTTTGGCTATTTTTGCCTTGCTTCACAGAGAGTGTGCAGTTACTTTAAGGAAAATAAAATATGTTACCCAGCGATGGTTCATGACCCTTTCTAGTCACTTCTACAGGGACACACAACACTGTAGTAAAGAGCCCATTGATAGGTAGAAAGTCACATGGATGAAGCATCAGTGCATTTTAATTTCTACAAAGGTAGCACAAAGAGACACAGCTTGGTGTAACAGAACTATATGCAGGGGGCTGTTCAGATTCAGACTTCCCAAACTCCCAGGACTGCTGCATGAGTCTTTGCCCATCCTGTGGAGGCCCCAGGTGTAAAGTTTTTCAGAGGATTTTCTGAATATAGTGACTAATGACATTTAAATACAACAATTCTTCTGGAAGAGTTTACTCATTCTATAATACATTTTCTGCATTAATGTACATCACAGCCTTATGGGAAAGGGGGGAGTTGTAAGTGCTCATCAGCTCCTCCAGCTTTCAGACAAGCTCAGCCAGCCTTAGACCACCTCAGAGAAACTAGATCTTTCTTAAAAACTGGCAGTGGAACCACACAGACTCCTGAGGCAATCTGTTCCAGGGCTTAAATATCTTTATAGTTAGAAACTTTCTCCTGATAACTAACCTAAATCTCCCTTGCTACAAATTAATCTGATTACTTCTCATCCTTCTCTCCACAGACATGGAGAACCATTGATTACCAGCCTCCTTATACCTTCATTATGATTGAAAACTCTAGTCCTGTTATCCACTTTTCTTTCTCTTTTATAGAGGGGATTCCTCCAGCTTTTTCTCATAGGCCACTTTTCTCCCTGTTGAGCATCTTTTAAGTTATTCTGCATTTTCTTAAAATTTGACATCCAAAACATTCCTCCAACACAGATTTTGTAAATGTGAGGTAAACTAAATTAGCTAACATCATGTTTCACCTAGGATGTGGCCGTCAATGCATTCAGGAGAGACATAAGTACTTTCTAAGCCAATATTACATTGTTGATCCATCTCCAGTTTATGATCTGGTACCACCACCAAATTACTTTGTACAGCATTGTGGAATTACTACCTTTTCCTAAACTGTACTAGAGTTTCATTCCCTAATACATCTTCTTCAGATTTGTCTTCATAAAATTCCCTTTCTGTGATTTTAAACTATATTTATTGTCTCAAGCAGATTCATCCCAGTTTTAAGCCCTTCTTCCAAAATGCTTGAGGTCCCTGTCAGATTGTTGTTCTAATATCTATATAGATTTTTTTTCTTACATTCCTTGTATCTGCACTGTATTTCACACTGTTCTCTTATTTTGATCATAACACTGGAGTATTTATCATCAGAAATATTTGTTGCAAATTTATGTGAGGTCCTTTGACTCTTGGATCTCTAAGAAGTTCTAAAATATATCTGCTTTTCTCCCCAGATGCAAAATTGATTGGTGAGCTGCTTCTTTATTTTCTTTTCTTTAGGATTAGGAATTGCAAGGTTTTGGGACAGCTTTCCCCAGATACCTTCTGATTTTGATTCATGTTATATTAATAATTTTGCCCATTTCAATCAAAACAGCTGCATGAAAATTTGTTCCAGCAGATTTGCAAACCCACAGTGTGTGTCCAGCTAGGTTGCTTTATCTAGAGGACTTTCATTCCCCTGCTGTCACCATTACCAGTCTAGTCCTTGGAGTGCTCCTTATGTTGATAACACACTTCTCATACTTCACAACTTGATCAAGAAATTTCCAGTAAACCTCTTCATGTGTTTATGCTTCTGTCATGATCCGTTTTAACATTAAGGCAGAAATCATGATAGTTCGAGAGACCTCAACGTGCAAAGTAAGAGGCAAACAGCAAGGGACTATAATTTCAACAAAACAATGAAGCACTTTATTGAGTGCTAATCAACTCATTTATGTGATAGAGGGGAGAGAAAGAGAGCAAAGTAGGGAGAGAAAGAGAGAGAGAAGGTGGGATATAGCTACCAATGGCAAGACGAAGTCCTTGTGGCCCAGCCAATAGACGCGTCTTCTCCCATGGGGAAGATCTCGAGAGTCCCTTCAGAGAGTCACAGTTTTTAAGTCTTTTTCCAAGGCGAGTGGCTTCTGGCCAAAAGGCAGGGAGATTTATGGCCTATTGTGAGCAGGCCAACATCAGTTTTGTGCTGTATTGTGGCAATAAACATACGTGCTGTACCATGGCAGTGTACGCCGTACCTACAGCTGCCCTTCCCGAAGCGCTGTACCACAGCAGCAAACATCTCCCCCCTCAGCCAGGCCAGGCTGTGTCTTGTGGGGTCTGTCCCAGCTTCTGTCCTGACAATCGGGAGGCAAAATGAGATCTTCGGGCTGACCCTTACAGCTTCCATTATTATTCCCTTCATCCAGATGTTTTTGAAACTCCTATCAGCACTTCCTGGACATTCAAGTAAGTACAGACAGGCCTCCTTTCTGTTTTATTGGTATAACTATGATGTAAAGCACAGATTTTACAGACTGCATCTCATGTTTGCATTTATGGAAGTAAACACACATATACAGAAAGGTGTGTGATTCTGCCTTGCTCAGTAGAATGTGCTATGAAAATCACCAGCAGATGATGAACCAGTTCTTAAAAATCATTTCCACCAAACTACACCCTTCTTCCACTGCTAGCCTCCTTGTCCTTGTCCTTGTCCTTGTCCTTGTCCTTCTCCTTCTCCTTCTCCTTCTCCTTCTCCTTCTCCTTCTCCTTCTCCTTCTCCTCCTTCTTTCTCCTTCTCCTTCTCCTCACTGAGAGAATAATTATTATTCTGGCTGAAAAACTACTGCCCAGCAATATTCATCTTACAGTCTATATGTGGTTTGCAGTTTAAAGTGGAACTCGCTTTGCACAGCAGCCTTCATATACAGATATGGATGATAGTTTCAATAAACTTTTTTTTTTATATATATATTTTAACTATACAGTCATACACTTACAAACAAAATTATTGTGATTTTTCTTCACTGCAAAGGTGCTAAATATGTATTAATCACTGGTAACACAGAAGAAGGGAGGGCTGGCTCATGTTTAGTGCATGCCACTGCTGCTGAAGTAAGTTCAATGAGCTCTACTGGGCATTCTTATGAAGTTACTGCCGCATAGGAATAAAGTTACTAAAGCCTTTCCTGAACAGCAAGTGTACTCAGCTTGCACAGAGCTTTTATCCAAGGAATATCAAATTGGTCACCTAAAGTTAATTACCTCTCAGGGTGTTCCTGTGTGATACATTGCTGTTATTCACAAACAAAATAAATGTTGCTACTTTACAACAAGCTGACTGAAGTAATTAACATCACCTGTATGTAAAATGCATGAATACACTCCTTCAAAGACTCTCAGCTTTCAAAAAAATTCAAAATAGTCACATATTTATGGATTTATTTTTAGTTAAGAGAAAATATTCATTTAAAATGTTTGCTGATGACCCTGCTCCTCCGTCCCAAGGTTTAAGACCACAGCCAGGGTTCTGGCTTCTTGTGTTTAAAGAGTATTTTTCACATCCTGCAGAGCAGATTCCTGTAGAGATATGATCCTTGTAGAGAAAGAAGGCTGTGCCCTCCAGCTCTGCTGGGTTTGCAGCCAGCACATAGGAGCTCATGCTGCTGTAGGCACTAGCATGTCTTTCCCATGCTCCCAACCCCCCAAGGCACTGGGAACACCCCAAGGTCAGCAGAACAGGGGACTTGCAGGGTGTCCTACCTCCCCGTGGTTCACAGACCCCAATTACTCCAGCAGGGAAATGCAAAATGTGTGGCCGCTTGAAACTCAACCAGACCAGCAGGGGCTATATGGACATGCTGAAGCAGAAGACCTAAATAACATTATTTTTGTTTGAAGCATAAATTATGAGCCCCCAAGGAAGCTTGTCTCTACAACCAAAGATATGTAATAACTGCTGACAGTCTCACATGATGTATAACTTTATTTTGACATCTAAAGGACTATTTCCAATTATTTCTTCCTGGACAATTATGCTTATTCTAGCCCCATAATGCATTGTGTCAGTCATCCCTGGACATAAAACACTTTAATAGTGTACAGTAAGCTTTTTCCTTCCACACAAAATATCTTTGGACCTATAATTGCATTTCATAAAACTTCAGTACCATAATTTAGCAGTCTGTTTCCTAATGTTAGGTCCGTGTTTGAACAAAATAAAAAAAAAGACCGTACATATTCTTTATCTCTAAAGCTTTAATTTATTTCTTGTCCATACAAAGTGTCAAAAAATGGTCAAAGTGGTGTGTTACAAGGCAAGAATTAAGCTAATATAATACCCTAACAAGGCCAGTCCACAACTGGCAGCAGCGCAGGATTAGCTTGGGTTTGAAATTAGTTAACTTCACCATGTGACTTTCCTCATAGTAGGTCAATAATCTTGCCCTGCATTATCCCCCATTAGCCGGTGCAAAACAGTTTCACAACATTTTAGAAGAGGAAAACATGACGATTATGGCTATGCCAGAACTGTCTGTTTTGATGCAGATTCCTTTCATAAAGCCCAGAAAATGACCAGGTGTCTCCAGGAGTGGGATAAAAACATGGGGTTTGTAAAGGCAGCTATAGCAAGGACTGGAACAGATACCTCAGAAGGGTTCAACAGAAGGCTGACAGCAGTCAAAGAAGCAAAACTCAAGGCAAGGCCACACAGGTAGGGAAGTAGACTTGTATTTTTGAAGAAACAGATTTGCCTCACCCACACCCATTCTCTCAAAATTCTCTCACTCCTCTATGGTTATAAGAACTATGATGTTTGTGTATTCATCTACCTTGTCCTGGATGCCTTATGGTGACACAGTGGGTGAAGGACACCAGCTGGAAAGTCCTTATCCAGACTTCTGGATTCATCACCAGTAGTGATGAAATGCATGGACATCGGAGCCTTTGCAGCCTCTCTTGACAAAAAAGGCTCATATCCAGAGTGAGTTGTTTTGCACCACCTTTGTATCTGTGATGAGGTATGTGTTCATGGAGGAATTATCACTGCTTCCAACACTTGGAATTTTCTTTACATCATTCCTCTAGTTTATCTTTCTTTTCTCAATCTTTTTGACCTACCATGAATACACCACTACTTTAAATACTACTTTGCCACTAATTCCAATGCCTTACACACATGCGCTCTCATTCACACTCTGTAGATATGATTTATACACCTCAGAACGTCCTAGTGACAGTGAGGGTCTCACCTTAATATGTAAGGCAAGAGCCCAATCTCACCCAAATGCCATCTTTCATAGCTTTCAGGTACAGGAACTGGAGACCCAGGATATGGAAACCATTCATTGTAAGAACAAGCAAAGCCACACAGGTACAGTGGAATGAGTTTGAGATATATTGCTCAATCCATCACCTCAAAGGAAAAAAAATTAATTCAGCCATGGCTCACACTGCTGAATAGGGGTTAAATCAGAGATATGAGCCTAAATTTTCTACCAACAGACAGAATTTCATAGGAAGACAAGTCACACTGGAATTATTGGTTCCACAGGTACATTGGATGTTGAAAAGGAACTTTCAGGATGTATGGTTAGGGACTTAAAATAAGCGTGGCTTAGTTGATCTTGGTTCTATTCATTTATTGACCCCAGATTACACTTGGAAAACAATCATTCTTCTGGTACTCAGGAAATCAAGGGTATAATTATGATATGAAGTTTGTACAACCACTTTAGAACATTTCAAAGACAAGCCATTTATAAGAAAAATGCTTCTTACTGTCTTAAGGAGTGTTACTAAGCAGTTCAGTCTCCCTTGCTCCACAATTCTCAATTACTCCCATGCACATTGGTAATAAGATTTGAGATCATTAACCTGTAAATCATTGGTTCAAATCTTGAAGAGTTCATTAGTGACTAGAAGGCATTAGTATCTAATGACTGGTCTCATTCCAGTGGACAAATAGTTGCTGCCACAGCTAGCATTAGTCAATTATTGCAGTACAGACCAAGAAAAGGTACCAGGTCCAGATTTCACTTCTGCCGATCTGATGTCCCTGCCAGTTCAAATCATTAAGCTTTGGAAGTAATTTTTTTCTGTATTTTCAAGAGAAGCTCTTGGAACATTTGTTGGGAAATTACAAAACAATATAAAAAATCCAAAACACAAAGCATCTTTTAATGTTTGAAAACACTTTTCTAGAGATTTCAGCCTTATAACTCAATCACTGTGAAAAAATCTGTCTGAAAAAATACAAAAGAACAATAAATGCATTTTCCACAGCTGGGACATTTTATAGTGTCTCTCTCTCTCCCCCCTGTGTGTATTTCTCTGCTTCATCAAAATTTGGAAATCTCAGCGGTTCTGCTAATATGCAGAACCGCTCTACAGAGTATTTATATCAGGCCTCATCCATCCTGCAGCAAGCCTGGGATGATGAGACCCAAGGGCTACAAGGACTCGTGTATGCCACAGAGGTCAGACCCTTGCCACCCAGACTAGTCCAAAACAACTATTTCCAGACACGTAATACTTCCAACAGCATTCCATTGAATTAGAAGTTAGGATAGATTTCTGAGAAAAAATGCACCACTATTGCTCAGTTTGCTCTAATTTAAGCATTCTCTACTGGGAGCACAGCACTGTTTTAGAAGAACTTGTACTCAATTTCTTTAGCAAGACCAGAAGCACAAAGACCAAAAATAACAAAAGGTGCAATATAGGAGCAAAGCAGGAGAAATTAAGTATATAATGAATGACCAAAGCACTACTAAGAGGGGGGGGTTTTCTAGATGAAAACAGGCAGCAGACCCCAGGTGCCAGACTTTTATAGGCTGCCATCTGACTGTGCATGTACAGCCACTCTCATGTATTTACAATACATTATTGTATGAGTCATAAGCCACATACTGACCTTTGCGGTCGATTAATTTTATTCTTTCCTCCTGTTCAATTAGTGCAAGACCTTGAGTCATTGTGGGTAACCCCAGAAGAATTGTAACTGAAAATTAATATAAAGCTTTGCATGGTGTGCAAAGCTCTGAACTACTTTTGTCACCACGTGTTTATGATAATGAAACTGATGAAGATTTTATCACTGAGTAAAATACTTCTGAATGTACAGTCACTGACCTGCAAAGTGTTCATATGGTGAATGTATTAGGACATTTGCCTAAAGATCTCTCTCACAGCTGAGAAATAACTCAGGGCAGTTTTGAATAGGATTTAACAGACTAATCACCACCTACAAGTTTTGCAAATTGTAAATCCTCATACCTCCTGCTGCAAACAAGGCTTAGATATTCAGCATGTAAAATCCAATTAATAAATAATTTTAGGATGCATGTGTTTTAAAGTTACTACATGGAAAAAGCACTAAATCAGGTCCTCATTTCTTCTGCACTTGTAATATATGTCTGGGTTAGCAGACATTGAAAACACCACTCCTAGCAAGGACTAGTTGTAGAAGTAACCAAATGAACTGAAACAGCATTTGCATTTACCCCTCTTACCTGTCAGCCCATCAACCACAACAACACTGTGGTGGTAAGAACCATGTCATCCAGCAATGCAACCAGAGACAAAATATTTTAGTGTGGGCTCCATCCTGAAAATCCTCAACACACTCAGTTATGAAGATGCATAATCAAGTCTCACTTATGTTCTGTGCAAAGGTTAAAAACATTCGATAGAATAAAAAGGAAATAATTTAGTTATTTATTATTTACCATATGGCTGATCTGGGTCACCGGACAAAACAGTGTAAGGTAGAGCCGTTGATGTGTTCTCCTCCTCCTCACCAGGTATCACCCCCCAAGTGTGAATTCTGTGCTGCTTGTGCGACTTGTCAGCTGTCCTTGCAACCCTCCTGCCTGTGTGATGGCCATGAACAAGTTCCTGAGGGCCACGTGCCCACTGCACAATGTGTCCTGAACGTACAGACCAGCCAAAGCTCCTTCTGGACCTGCTCCTCCCTGGCCTTGCTCCCTGACATCCTGGGCTCTGCCTGTACCAGGCTTCGGCTTTGTGGGCAATATTGCTCTGCACCTGACAGAATTAGGTCCTGAAGTACATAAAAGGTATAAACAGTTGCTGTCCATATTTTACCTCACCTGCATAAAAATAGATCACTCCGCTTTCCAAAGCAAGCAGTTAATCTTCATAAGCATAACCTATATTTTCTGAAGGAGGAAGAAAGAATGCACTCTGAAAGTTTGTTAACTTTGGCATATTTTTCCTAAGCTGACTCATTGCATTAATAAGGCATAAGAAGACATATATTAAAAAATCCTGCATTTAAATCTTACTTTGTTTGATCTACCACAAACTGACAAATCCAAAAATTTCAAAGTTATAGATAGCACTTTATTTCAGGAAAGGAATAGGAATCTAAGACAGAAACTGAGGGTAGCAGAACTGTTCTAGTTGAAATTCTTAACTTAAGTTGCATTAAATCAGGCAATTAACATTACAATCCAGAGGCATGAAGGCCGATTGTTTTCTCTGAATTTGTTTCCTTGGGGCTTGACAGTGACACTCAGACACAGCTCTCAATAGAGGGTAACATTTAGCTATGCCACATTAGGAAGAAGCCTTGGGAGACAATCACAGGTTCCTATTTTGTCTCACTCAGAGGGGAAAGCATTTCACTGCATAGTAGAAAAATGCTTGCTTATTCCTTTCTTCTCAACTTCCACTTCTCCACTCCAGTTGTGCCTAATGTCAGACAGTTAAGCACTTGAGAGGAATGTTCATTCCCCCACTACAACAAGGATGAACTTCTGGGAGAGACCTCGAGATACCCTTTACAGATAGAAAATTATTTCCAGACTTTCCATTTCTGCTATGAAAATAAAACAAATAAATGCATTTCTACATGCCCATACTAGAGCAGGTACCATAGCCGGTATCCAAGCCACTAAAATAAACCAGGCAAACAGTAGGTGTAGCAAATGAAAACATCAAACTGCTTTTAAAAAGCTATATAGCAATCTTCTTCTGGGTAAAAGCATGGCTGATCACATGGAAAATAAAAATGCTACATGGTGCCAGTAGTGGCTTATCTGTGAAAGATGTTATCAATGCAAATCAGACAGACTGTACAGAACAGCCAGCTCTTGCCCCTCTGACTTGACTTCAGATTCACTCATAAGTGCAAGTTTGTGAACCCTGTATAATGGGACCACATTAGCTCCAATTCCTGTGCCTTCTCTCGCCATAAACCTTACAAGACACTACAAGAGAGGGAGAATTTGGGCACGACACACATCAAACTCAAATGCGTGGGCATTTCCCCACGCAGCCACCCAATTTTGTGATCTTTTAATGTCATATATTAATTTATATTTCATTCTTTGGTTAAAGCAAGAGCTTTAACCTTTACAGTGGTATTTCTAAAGGAGAACAAAGGAAAGCTCCCCTCTCCCAAATTTTTATTCAAGCACACATACTGATGAAACCACTTCCCCCGAAGTTAACAACAGCACTCACAGGAAATAATTTGCAGAATGAAGTCAGAAAAGATGCTAAGTGACATCAAAAATGACACCGAAAATGCTGATCTTGAAAGGATGGTCCATAAACACCAAGGGAACGGAGCTCTTTTGCATGTGGTCTGTCCAGGATGAACAACACAAATCATGCATGCTAAGAAAAACTGATCATTCAAGATCCCTTTTTTCAAAGAGGGTAAATGGCCCACTTGAACTTCTAGCAAAGTTTTATTTGCTGGGGGAAAATAGGAATGGGGATTTTTAAGTAAGCTATGAAATTATAAAATTTATGACCTGGAGGCCACAGTTCTTGAGTCAGGAGTCCAAACAGATTTGTTGCTTTGAAATTACAAGTCCCAATCATATGGAAAATGTTCACAGCCACTAAGAATATAAGGGGTCTCCATGTCAGCTCTTGCTAAGTAATGAAGCCTCTCTAGTGAAGTGTTCACAGCCAATAAAAGTAATAGCTGAATTTCAGTTATTTCCCCTATGCATCAGCAGAGTTCTACACTTTTATATCTCAGGAATGTATGCATTATTAGATCCTTCTATGTACCTGTCACTGTGGTGTTAAATTGCTGTTCATTTTAAACCAATGCACACTACCCAAAACTCCCAATATCCAGCTCTAATTTTGCACTTTCAGTCCATTATTAATTGTGCCATATGCCTCAAAATTAGCCAGTGAAGCTTTCTTGGCTTTGCTCCCACTCGTGCCCATATTTAGACAAGTTGTTTCATTATTTTAAATACAATTAAAATATTTTTCTCAAGGTGGTGGGAAACCTTCTGTGCTTAAGACGGGGTATCCATAATAACAGGTCTTCCTCATCTCCTTCAGTTATCAGACTATGAATAACTTTGTAACCACTTAAAATTAAATTACACATCTCCCAACAATAACACGTTTCTTGATACAGGCCTGTTACCTGCGCTGTGAATTTGGTACATTTTAGGATCTGACTGATTATTCCAAACTCATCCTCAAAGTCAATAGGAACTGCACAGGATGTATGGAAGAGATTTGCCACAGGGATGGAACATTCACAGATCAGAAGCAGGTACAGAATTATGCTCAAAGTGTTTATAAGACTCAGTTTATCAGCCTCATGCACTCAGCTGACAACTGCTGCCCCCACGTATATTCTCCAGCTTGTGCTTCCTCCTCTCCTCCTGAAACAGCTGTTTACTTCACAGATTTTCCCAACCAGTCATACCTGCGGACAGAGGCAGCAGTTTTTCACATTTGCCCAGGAATCTGGTTTTGACCAGTGTCCCCCAAAGGGTCATTTCAGAACACAACCCTGCTTCTGTTTGGTGATTCTTCCCCCTAGGTTTTTATGTAACTTTGTGCAAGCCCTCATCTGCTTTACCCAGACTACACTTCTTTTCCACAATAGGTGCCTTTGGCAGGGCACCACAGCAGTGAAGGCCCTTATCCACAGAAAAGGTGATTCAGGGCAACAGCAGGAAAAGCTTCCTCCTACTGCCTCAATTTTAATCCTGCTCTGAAGTCTCCTGATGTTGCTGCACTCTTGCTAAAAACAGCAATCAGCAGCTGATCACTTTCTAGCACAGATGGACCCCAAGAATCTGTAGCCAAAACTTATTGCTGAAACCGTTCATTGGTATGCTTTCAGTTTGCAATTCATGCTCAAACTCTTGCACTCCAGCAGCTTTTGCTCCATATCACTTATATCAGCTAGTACCAACATCTGGCCTATAGTTCAAAGCTCAGGTCCAGATGAATCAGTGGCCTTTTCTCTCCTACACACTGGAGTCTTGAACACTGGACTGAAATAAAACAGTTCCTCAATTTGCTTCCAGCATGTAACAACATGTATTTGGACATTATACCACATTTCTTGAGTACTTGCAGCAGTGCTGCAGCCTGACAGGGAGGCTCTGCTGAAAGTGCGTGGTGAGGAACAAGCTTGTGAGGGAAGGACCCTCACAAGTCAGCTGAATTCATGGAGAGAAGGTGGGCTTGCAAGTCCCTGGGGGTGGCTGGCAGCACAAGCTTTCTCCAAAACAGTGCTGGTGAACACAATTACTTGATGCTAGTACAAGAAAGAAACAGCCTTCTACCCAATGCTTTCTCACTGAAGATATTATTGTAAATTATAATGGAGCAGTTTCTGCTCTGACAAAACAAGTCAGACATCCAACATCTCTTCTCCTACCACATTAGCTGTACCCATAAGTGAGAACTAAGGAAGATGGTTCCTTGTTAGATTAGGGGTAGACATTAGTGCTCCAGTGACTGACCAGAGTAAAAGATCCTTGTATTTATTTTCCTTTGTTTACATAAGAAAATAGGAAGGAACGTCTGTTACATTTCTTAAAGAACAGGTTTATCTGGATTTGTTTTACTCATGCTACTGTGCATTAGAAGTATTGCCATTTAGCTCTGTGGTGCTATCCCAAGGTAAAATTGCCATGAAATCAAAACCATGGACATGTATCTAGAATAAAGGTATCAAAGATCGCTCTCTTCACAGGAAGTACTGCTGAAAGTGAGATTTAGCACAATGCTATATACCTGGAGTTCTACGGAAATTTCAACAGAAGTCTTAGGAGTCTTTTTTTTTTTTCTTCTTGCATATTATGCATGCCATTCATCTATAAGATCCCAAAATAATCTAAAAGTCTAAATACAGGACTAACTAGAATTATGAATACAAAGAAGTAATTAAAACCCAACAAAAACCCTGCTTAGACTAAACTGAGAATCCCAGAAATTAGGATGCTCAGTTTAAGTTCCCTTGACAACCCCTTCACACCTTCATTCATAATGTGTGCATGGAAAAGGTGGATATGGAGTTAAAGTTGTCATGACAACTTTGCTTCTAAATTATGTGTCTTTTGTAAATTGGCTACTTTGGGCTACATGTTGTTCGGCACAGCTCTTGACTGTGAGGATGAGTTTTTAGAAGCAGCTTGACAGATCAATAATTTGGTTTTAATTTTAACAAGAATGTATTTATGCATGTATACAGCCAGAGAGAATAAAGACTAAACATATGATATGATGAATCCAAGCATCAGCTAAACCAGAATATTTTGTGTCTTCAATCAACACAGTAATGCTACCAAGATTTTTTATTTTACTTTTAGCATTGCTTAACCTTCTTATAGAAAGAACATTCAGGTAATGCCTGCACTGTCAAAAATGACATATTCATCATTCCCTATCTACAGTTGCCAACATAATCATTTGTTTTGTTAGAAGAAAAACTGCCTGTTTTGTTGGGAGAAAAACTGCCTTTGTTTTGTTACAAAAACTGCCTCCTCCTGGAGGAAGCAGGTTCTCAAACACTACATGGAGACTTTGCTGCAGTGGGAATTGGACGTCAAATCTCCTTGCATAGTCTTAAATATTATTTCCTCAAATGTGTTTAGCCTCTGGACTTCAAACAGAACAAGAGGCTTTCACAGATCACTCTGCTTTGCCTCTTATTCTTACTGAGAACACAGCTTTCACTACCTCCAAAATCTTTCTAAAGTTACAGAAAGCAAAACACAACACAAAAAAGCCTTCACTTTTTGTCCTGTGTTCTTGAAAGCCCCCACTGAAAAAAGAAAAAAGTTCTCATTTGATCTTGGAAAAGATTTATCTTGCAAATTACGATTTCAAGCAGTAAAGGGATGTTTAAAAAAGGTATTTCCTGAAAAATACTTTCAAAATCATAACTCTGAGTCAGACTAGAGCTTAAATCCAGTATCTGTGCAGAGAGGAAAGCTCAAATTGCTTTCTAATTTGACTTTTCCTATCGCCTCCTGAAAATGTCACCAAGACCTGATGATAAAAGAAACTCAGAGAAGAACCGCAAACCTACTATTTTTTTCTCTCTCGTTCACTTCAAAAACATAATCTTCATCCAGGAGAGCTTTTCCCAAAATAGGAGCTCAGCTTTAAGACCAGTGTGTTTATCAAGTACAAGCCATAGTCCATGACAGTTATGTCTGAGCACTGCAGTAATGCACTTAAGAGGGTAATAAAAACCACAACAGCACAATATTCACAAGCATCAGTAAATTCTGCACCCATTCCAGATTTTCTCCTTTAATTTTCTCTTTTATTCAAGTAGATCCACAGCCCAAGTTCTCCACCTGCTCTGCATTAGACCTGCCTAAGTTCCCTTTCTCACAGCTCCTTTTTGCTACTAAGCATATGCAGAGCTCCATGGAATCAGAGTAAAGGAGATTTCCCAAGTGCTGCTAAAAGTCTGAATCGCTTCCCCCAGGGGGTCCCTGTCGCTTGATTAATATGTGTAGCTGTTAAAAGCTGTTCAAATGACAGTGCTAAAAAACTGAACAAGCACCACAGAAAAAAAGGCTGCCTAAAATAACCAAACCATGAAAATAAAATGGATAAAAGAATGGCAAAAAGAAAGCTAAATAAAAGTAGGGGAAATACAAAGGGCAAGGATATAGGCAGAGCTTTCTCTTTCCTCTTTATTTTTCTTCCTCTTTCCCCCTTTCCATTTCCTAACTCCTCTGCTCCACTTACACAATTCTTTGGCCTCTACTGACAGTTTAGCATTAGAAATCCTCATGAAGTTAAGCAGGCTCAGTGAAGATCACTGTGTT
The DNA here is from genome assembly GCA_013400315.1 of Bombycilla garrulus. Lineage (NCBI taxonomy): Eukaryota > Metazoa > Chordata > Aves > Passeriformes > Bombycillidae > Bombycilla > Bombycilla garrulus. The sequence goes on from VXBU01000910.1 coordinate 442,083, forward strand.
CAGCTTACTCCTGGTATAATCTCATCCAAATCCATGGAGTTACATGAGGGATGAGCTGGAACTAGTGACGTTTTCTGAGTTTTCTGACATCCAGCTTTGGAGCTCTGTAACTCCAGACTGATAATACACAGTGAAGGGTTCTCTGAACACAGCAGAAGAGAAAGAAAAAATATGAGTTCCTTGAATGGTTTTCATCATAGTAGTTGCACTACATCTGTCATATATCAAAACCATTCCCATGTTTCCTCCACAAGATTCATAACAGCTCTAAAACCCGACCATACTTCACCAAGCTGGAAAACAAATTTCCCCATAGATGGAGAAATATATTTTTGAAGTAAAATGGCAAGGAACACAGTGTCCTTTAGAACAACTTAACAAAAGAAATTATACTATTCCTGGAAAGCCTTTTGCAAACTCTGCTTTTTGTATCTGAAAAGTCTCTACAGTTGTTTATTCATGAAGCGATAATCCTCTCTTTGTCTCAGTGAAAACCTCTTCCTGGGAGATAAAAAATAGTTTGTATGAACCTGCTGTATTGCTTTTGAGCAGTAATAACCAACTCACACCAAGGCTGTATTTTTTTATTATTTGTACTGTAATAATGCTGGGAGCCCCTTGCTGGCACTGGATGTCGCGGTGTTGAAATTGAGTATATACAGGATAAGACACACCCATTGATATGACCAATTGGATGTACTGCACTTTAAATGGAAAAGGCAGGGAAAAAAAATCCGAAAATAAGACTGCCAAGGACCTCAAGAGGTCATCTGATCCATGTGGGGTTGCATGGCAGATGCACTTATTGCTGATCAGCCATTGCTCTCAGTGGTTTCATCCATTTTACAAAAGGAAAATAAAAGATTGCATTGTACTCATGAAGCCAGCTGCCTGGTTGCAGCATTTAAGTCAAAGTTTAGCCCAAAGCTCCCAAGTCCTCGTCAACAGAGACTATGAAAATATTTTATCTTATCTCAATTTGGAAGTGTCCAAGGAAAACAATCATAAACCTGCTATCTGTATGTGCTACTGTGAAACAGTGAGTTCAAATAATGAAATTCTAGCTACCAGATACAATTTTTTATTTGCTCTTCTGCACTCAAAACTACCTAAATAAAAGCACAAAACTCACAAATAGCTGTGTATCCATGTATCCACATCATTAAGCACAGTGCATTAGATATTTATTTTGCCTGCACTATCAGTAAAACACACTATTCCATGCCATATATGAAAGGCCCACTACACAAAAATTCACACAAGATAAAATACCAAGATCAAAAGCACTCTCTATCTGATGAAGACTGTTTACATACTGCAGTGCATCTCTCCCCATGTATTCTGTGAAGCAGTAACACACATAACATCAGACAAGCCCATCCTTTCAGTCAGTTATTGCAGATACTGAGTTTTCTGTTTCAATGCAGAAGAAAAAATTAGTTCCAAGTTACAGACAATTCCTTTTATATCTCCATGTTATCATCACTTCTCTAGGCTGAAGTGTAATCACCCTCTTTTGCAGGTTACTGTTTCTTCTATTTCAAATAAGTTTCATACATTGGTGCAACTGAGGCAAGATTAATATGACTTTCCTTTATAATATAAATCTTTTGATTTGTTGCTGAATGGACTGTTCTCAATATTGCTATCTAACTGCAAGGGACAATGTTGTTTATCATTTCCCCTTGAAAGCAGCCATTCAGATCTAGATATTACAGTACTTTGAATTTAGCAACCATGAAATATAAATGCATTCCTAACATAGGAATTAAATGAATGTTTATTTTACATCTGAAGTACCTTTAACATTTCCTTCCTAGATAAAAATCTATGACACCTAGATAAAAATCCCCACTAAAACAGACAGCTAATGCTGAAAACATCCTCTGAATAAGATATATAGGAGTTCACAATTAGTAAAATGCAGATCATAAGAAATAAAAATATAACTAATTATACTTAGTTACAAAACTAATGGAGCATTTCACCCCTTTGGAAATGGTGGGGCTTTTTAAGCCAGAATGCCTTGGGACAACTCCCTGACAAAGACTAAATCTTGCTTGGAAGAAAAAAAAATGGAAAAGCCTTTATAATATGTTGAAGTATTGTTCGAAATTATTGCTTAAAAACATTTTTACATCACATAAAATATAGTCTAAACTGTAAATCTGAAACAAACATGTGTCCATGGGATAGCTTTACTCACATTAAATTTCAGTTTTCAACCATGGGTTTTTTCCCGTTTAGCAATGAAAGGACATCCCATAACTTTTGAATTTTCTATCAGGTAAGGAAAACTGGTTCCAGTTTTCAGAGAATACTTCCTTTTTTTCAGCTAAATGGTTCCTCCTGCTAGCCATGCTCTCCTCTAGGCACACACTCCAACAGCAAAGTTAACTATTAAAACACTCAATGTATTTAAACACAGCAAAAGTTAATGAAGGAGCCTGGCCTCAGCAACCTGGCCAGCAGGTCAAGGGTGGGCGTGATTCTCCCCTTCTACTCAGCCCTGCTGAGACCCCACTCAGATGTTAGGGAAGGTTCAGCAAGGGACAGGAAGGGGAGGTTTAGCAAAGGGATAGGGAAGGAGAGTCAGGGAGGGATAGAAGATTTGGTTTGGTTGTCCTGGAGAAGATAGAGCTTGGGTCACACAAGGGTGAGGGAGGATGAAGCTGAGGTCTGTGCAGGTCAAAGGGAGGGAAGGAGATGCTGGGCCAAGGGAGAAAAGGAGAGGCTGGGGTACACAGCACCTCAGCTCAGTCCTTTGTCCATCCCACTGACCAGCTGCTGCCCAGGGGTGGCCCCAGAGCCTGGCACCCAGAGTGCTCCCCCTCCAGCAAGGCGCTGCTGAGACTGTTCCTCATCTCAGCACCCAGGGCCACTTCCTGGACAGGAGTCTTCCAGCCATGTAAACCCATCCCTACCATTAGACCAAATCATCCTCCATGCCAGATCCTCCCTCAGCCTCTGATTACTGTGCAATTCCAATTGGAATTACCCCTTCAGAGGTCTCATGTTTCCCCAAGTCCACTTATGAAACCAGTGGTGCCCCAAACTGCTGCCACTACTCCTGCTGGCCTGGGGGAGCAGGGACCCACTTTGTCTTTCGGATGTGCTTGGACAGGAGCCCTACATGACCCCAGCCACGGAAGGGAAAGCGATTCTGCACCACCACACAGCTCACTTCTATCGTCCTGAGCACCCCCGCACCCTGGCACTGGGCATCACTGGCAACAGCCGGGTTGATCCATTTGTAAGGCTCCCTGCAGCTGTTTCTCCCACTCCCCCATCGCCCCTGGGGCCAGCACAGCCGCTGGATAGCAGAGAACTGGTACCAGGTCTGGAGGTACCAGTGGCGCCTGCTGCCAGCCCGTCCCCGCTGCCGGGGGCCACAGAGGCGAGAGGCTCGGGAGGGGCTGGAACATCACCACGGAAATCAGGGCTGGCAGCTGATGTAAGCCCGCGGTCCCTGCGGAGACTCTGAGGGTGCTACAGACGGGAGGGAACGGGAGGAGAAAGAGGATGATCTTCACACCCAGCCCGCGGCCGCGCTGCTTTGTAGCAGAACCAGCGGGGCCGGCAGGACTAGCGGCGATGCGCCCGCCCCCAGCCCCATCTCGTCTGCACGGCGGCATCCTCTTAGGCACCGCAGCCCGTGCAAACGCCGGGATGCCGTGCAGGAGGCGGGGAGCCAAGCAGAGCCCCCTGCGGTGGGTGCCCAGCGCCGGGAACAGCGCCGGGAGCTGCGCCCGCCGCTCCCCGCCCATGGCGCCAGAGGCGGCCCCGGCCCGGCCCGGCCCCGCGCCTCCTTCTCCTTCCCGACGGCGCCACCCAGCGGCTGCGGCGCGTGAGGCACCGGCGGCGGCCTCCTGCTCATTTCCGCCTCCGTGCTGAAGCGGATCTGGCTCCAGGGGAATCGGTACGACCCGACTGGCTGCACAGTCCTGAACGATTCAGCAGGGTAGCCCGGGATGCCGGTGCCTCGAAGGCTCTCAGCCTCCGGGAGGTCCCGTGAGCGCTGCATGGATCTCGAGGCAGAGTGCACACACATCCCTCCCCGGCGGGGATCCGCTTACTCCCCGGTCACACCCGATCCGCAGTCAAACATCGTCACATTAATCCTCATTGACTGGGGGTTTTTGCCTTCTGCCCCATCACAGCAGAAGTGTCATGATCTCTATGGAACTTGTATCTATTTTTGCTCAAGACTCAAGTATCTTGACCAGGTACCGATTTTATTTTTTTTTCACAAGCTTTAGAATCACAATTTCAAGGCTCATGGCTCTTGAAAAAGCTGATGCATAGGTGGACAGTACAGAGTTAAAATTGATATTTTAGCTGTGGTAAAGATCTTTTTTTAAAAAGGGCCATTCATCAGCACTTTCAAAAAAAACGCTGGTCTTGACAGCCGTCTAATTTTCCAAGAAATCTGACCACCACCACCACTACCAGCTCTTAATAGATAACCAAATCAGTTTAGTAAGTTTTTTCCTATTTAAAACATGAAGTGTTTGGAGTAGACACAATAGTCACATGGAAAGCTCGTTCTCCCGGACAAGAAGTACTGCATTGTTGTGCAACCATAGAATTACAAATAAGAACTGTACTTTTCAAAAGCTGTTTGCTATTTTATTTCAATATTGTTTTGTCTTGCACCACTTACTAGCTATGTATCTTTTGTTAAAGTACTGGAAAAAAAAAATGTGATCAAAATCAAAGTGAACGTCCTAAGAATTTCTACTCTACTGACTGAAAATATTTGTGCTATCCTCACCAAAGCTTTGTTTGACATCTCTCCTTCTAGCAAAACAAATTATGTCTGTCAGCAAAAGCATTGGGTGTGCTGGCCCAATTTTTTTTTTAACTGTGGTGTCTTGTTACTCTGTCTGAACATGAATCTCCCAGTTGATTTGAAAATGCATGTGGCTCTGGGAAATATGTTTCAGCATTGATGAGAAATGGCACCATCCATTTATAGGATGTTCAGTGTTGACATGGATCCCTTTGTGAGTGCAAAGGAAAATGAAAAAGAGAGGCAGAATATCTTGTGATAGTCTGTCTTCCCTGATTCAATTATCCTAAGTTATCAGACACAAGTATTTCTCTTTTCGTTAGTCTATCAAGTGAGAAATTCATGTTGCAAACCACCAGCAACTAACAGAGGCCTCGTTTGATAAACAAGAGAATTATGGTTTTGATCCCAGATGCTGTAGCTTATGCACATTGCTGGCTCAAGTGTCAGCAGCTTTTGACCTCAAAGCTGTATCCAGCAAGCCATCTGGATCAGACTCACAGCCCATTTAACATGAGCTAGGAACATTTATCAGGTCAATAAAGCTTTCAAAGCAGCAGCCATCTCAGAGTATGAAGCTTATTATGGAACCAGCATCAGCACTGGAAGATGCCAGAACATGTTAGCTCCATTCCTCACGTATCATGTGAAAGAAGCTCTCTTTGGGGTGAAAGACATGTCAGACAGCACAAATAAGACTTAAGCAGGTGGCTAGGATCAATGAACAGAAATATGTCTGTGTCTGATAACGTTTATTCACTGTTCAAAATGGGGTCTGCCAGCACAGATCAGCACAGGAGACAAGCCAGATGGCAGATGTCATTGCTCAGGCATAAAAGCCCTTATAGAACAACCTTGGTTCCACCTTCACTGATACCATGCATTACCAAGCAGCAGAAATTTTGATCTGGGTCTGTCAAGAGCACGTGACTGTATTTATGTCATGTTGGAAAAAAACAAGGTATTTACATCAACTCCTTGCCATTTGGAAAAACATAGTCAATTCACAGTCCACTGTAAAAGGAGAATTACATGAGACAGTTTCTGCTCTGGAGCAGAGTCCACTGGCACAAAGTTATCCCTTCAAAAGGGAAGAGCATTCCATTTGAATTGGCAGGATGAGCTTGCATCAGTTATGTACTTTTTCCCATGTATCTGTCTTGTTTTCATCTGATTTAGCCTCTTAAAAATGAAGCTGCATGCAACAACTTCAGTGTTATGTGTGTCCAACATTTTATAAAAGTCCTTATTCATCATTGGAAACAATAACTAGGAAGTATTGCCCTTAGGATGCATATGGAATTTATGTCATCTAACTTTAGATGTCAATAAAGTAGGCATCTAATCAAAGCTAGACATCAGAGCCTAACATGGTAGCAAAAAGAAAAAAAAGAACATGGAACAAGATTCACTGGGTTTAGTTTAGAAGCCCCTTTCACAACATGATTACTCCAACCCTGGGAACCACCATTCATCTGAAAGAGAACCAGCTGAAATGCAGTCATCTCTATGATATTTACATAGTCAAGTGAATGCCACAAAAGTAAATTAGAACAAAACCACCAGTCCCTTTAGCATGTCTCTGGCTGTTTACTGTCAGGTGGCTGCTACCTTTCCATGGCTGTTGAACTTAGCTGTATTTTATCCCTTAAATGAAAGTCAATCCTTCTCCCCAGAAGCTTATAATTCACCTTAAAGGATTACCAGAAATATTTTATCACCTGCTCTGGTTTTTAAACACTTCTTAAAACAATCTGCTAGACAGAAAGAAATGAGAGAGGGAGATCATTCAGGGAACTCTATCAGGAGACTAAGTGGACTGTGAAATGCTCAAATATATGGTAATTGTCAACTTAATAGAGTATATATTCTGTTCTGATTGGTAGCGGGGAGTAATTTAAACAATTAGAAAGGTTCCAGTTTGTCAGTACAGTAATCCCACAATTGCACTTAAAAAATGTCATGCCAGGACATTGGAAATTATAGTTACTGAAGAAGATGCTTAATTTTTTAATAGATCTTTAATTTTTGCTATTGAGTAACTAGAAGCACAAATAAACTTTTTTAGGGGACTAGTGATCTGTGTTTCATCAGTTAGCCAGTGCCTACTGAAACCACTTACAATGCGGTCAGTGATCAGGACATTGGATGTTCCAAATGTTCCAAAAAGGTGTTCCAAATACCCAGGCATTTACAATTACTCCGATGGCTTTCCTAAATGCTAAGCCATTTAGTAATGGCTTAGAAATGGTTCCAGGATCTTTGTCCTTTTACTTGCTTGCATTCTTACAAGAGGCAGGCAGACTGTGGACCTGCCTCTGAAGACAGCTGGAGACAGATGGAAGCTCTCTGTGTCCATGTGCTGAGCTGGGCACACGCAAGCTAAACGCTGCTCAGCAGTTGTGTAGCTGTATTAGCACAGCAGTGTCAACACAGCTACACGACTTCTGGAGCACAACAGATGAGGCACAGCACTGTGCAAACACAGCCAAACAGCTCCTGGATGATGTTTGGTGTGGCCCAGTAAATATTACTTTTTTTGCCATTCCTGCTAAAAGGCCACATGTTTTTTATTGACCTGACAGAAAAGGGTGTCAGGGTTTGTTTGGGCTTGTCCTGGCCTAAGCTGATAATGAATTTGTTCTATTTAACTGGGGGAGGAAATGTCCCGCAGTTGGGTTTGCTTTGAGTTAGCTCTAGTTTATAGTGATAACAAGTAGATTAGCTGTGTAGATTAAATTACCTGTGATCCTAGAATAAAATACAGGTTGCAAGAATGCAAACACAGGGTGTACTGGAGGTCCCGGATTGCAAACACAAATCCCAGTGGTCAGTCAGTGGTCCCTACAGGCAGGCAACTGTCTAAACCACTTCAGATATAACAAAGGAACTGCGTAATTGAGGACTAAAGAAAATAAAGTCCATGTAATGCCAGCTGTATTAAGAAAATAATGAAACATAAACCCAAAGTGACTCAAAAATAGATGAAGAAGGGATCTCCAGCCATCAAACCCTGCTGGATAAGAACTGAGGACACTGGTGGCTGCTGACATTCCCACCAGCCCTGCTTCTGTCAGCCCCAGGACTGAAAGGGACATGGGAGGGATGGAGCAACACCAGAGTAAAGAGGAAAATATTCTAATTTTTAAGTTATTAGGCACTGGGGCTTAACATGGAACTTCTTTGCAGCTGCCCCGCAGCCTGAGAAGAAGGACAATGGCTTTTTTCCTCAAAACATATTCACCCTAAGATTCATTTAACTTCACTTTAGATATTTACAATGTAGACATCTATATCTGATCTAGCCATCCTGGGCTCATTTTCTACTCACCTGAGTAAATCAGGTACTTTAAGGGCACAAATTATCTAATCTGGTTTGGGCTGTCAGGAATTGCAGCCTATAATAATTCATCTTCACACATTGACTATAAAACAGTTCAAGGCAATTAATTCAGAGAGGGAGAGTTACCAGGACTTCTACCTGGAAGAATATGATTCCTACCTTCTGTATTCATGCCAGTCTGTTCATTCTTGTCTTCTTTATTTACAGATTATTTCACTGAGCAATTACTCATTGGACTGAAATCCCTTAGAAAGCATGGCCCCAGGATTTAATTATAAAACAACACCGTTGGAAGTACAGATCATTCATTTGGAAGAATCTTGCATTGTACCAATAAAAACAACAACATAACTAATAAAGAAAGGCCATAATTTCAAAGATATTTCTAGAAGAAATAGATTCGAACTATGGAAAAATCAATGCCTTTCCAGGAGGCAATTCAGCATCTTCCTGAATTAGGGTCTTATTAGGAAAATAACGTTTAAATTAGGAGATGAGGAAGCTCAGCTACAAGCAAAAATTAAGGCACAGCTACATAAGTAGAGGGAGAACTTTGGCAGCGAGTCCCATAGGAAACAAGAAGAATTTCATGCATCTCATCCCTATTTTACACTAACCAGCACATTATTAGGACATTATAAAGGACAGGCCCACCCTGAGCTTGGGGTTTCCCAGCAGAGAGCTCTTTCCTGATCCCCAAGCTGCCTCCAGCCTGAGAGGAACTGACCATGTGAGGCACATGTTACATTGCTGGGCTCTGAAGGAGACAGTTCGGCTCTGTGCACTTTCATAGCTCCATAAATGACAATTCTAACAATTTACCAACTTCTGATAAAGACCAGCTTCTTGGGAATCACTGATACCTGTATTTCTATGGGAAACAAATCTCTCTGGAAGCTTTGCTCTGCTGCTTTCTGAGCACATGAAAGTGCTGCTGAAATTCCTAATTGTAAATTAGACTTTTGACAGAGGAAGGCAGAGCAGACGGGTTGAAATAGCCTTAAAGTGCTTTTCTCTTCCTGACAGCAGAAGAGTTCATAATACAGACAAATTAACTGATTGGAACAAACAGCATTAAGGCAACACTGTGTGATGTTGTAGCTGGCAGCTGGTGGCCAGACACTAGAACATACTTAACCAATTAGCACTGTCCTCTGCACCGGCCAAAACGCACATTTAGAACAACTGAGATGTGATCTGGGACATTTTGTGGTCCACATACAGCAGCTTTACCAGGTGGGTCAGAAAAGTGAGGTTCTCAGTGGATGAGTTAGCTGGGGTTGTAATAAACCTAAATCTGCTGGAAGTCAGTCTTTGCATATCTTATTGGCTGAACCACTCCAGGTTTAGCTGAGCTGTCTTTTTTGGCTTTTTAACACTTCAAGGAGATTTTAGAGGCATTTTGTGATTACTGATGCCTTTCCATACTTAAAAGAAAAATAGACTGAGGATCTTTCAGAATATTCTTTTTCTGACACTGTAACAGTTACAGAATTATTCTTGGTACTCATACAATACCTTCCATCAGCTTTCATAACAAGTTCAAAGAATTAACAAGCTAGAGGTTAATTTTCAAACTCAGCTTCAGTGACTCAGCAGTCCTAACAAACCACAGTCATTTGTCTGTGTTCTCTGCCTACAGCTTTAGATACTTAAGTCACTTCTGTCTGAAAAAGAGAGCTGCAGAGACTTGAGGGAGAGCTGGGAAGGGATCACAGATCTCATCACACTTAGTCATGTATCTTTGCCAAAAGACTGTTTCATCTTAAGGCTCAATAATATGAGTGAAACTTTTTTTTTTCCTAATATAGATTGGGAATGGTGGCTTGCTAACACCCCAGCAGCACAGTGTGCACGATGGAGAGTCCAGGGATCTGAGAGCAGCATTTTATCTCCCTAATAGCCCATGGCTTGGGAAAATGATTTGCCTTGGGTTTCTAGCTGTCCTCAAGGAAGCAATGCAGAGTGGTAATGGCATTGTTAAAATTAGTCTGTCTTCATTGAGTACATTAGTTTCATTTCAGTTCTGAGATTAATGAACCTAATTTTTGATGTACAGACTCATGATTCATTGTGGATGTTTTTGCTGCCTAGATATCCCTATAGTTACCTACCCAGTGTGACCCTACTGTCCAAACATTTCAGAATTATTAATGAATTATGCTTTCAACATAGAGGCATAAGAAAGCAGTACTCAAACATATTCCCTTTGCAGAAATAAAATCAAACTAGAATACTGAAATCCTAATTTCACTGATTCTTAATGCCTTGAACCTGAAACATTTTACACTTCCTCTTAAATCAAAAGCACTTCACCTGATTTCAGTTGTGTACATTACAGTGAGGTGACTCAGGCCCTAGAAATGCCTTTCTCTTGTTTGCATCGACTAGGAAAACCTGGACAGCTCAGTGGAGGAAAAAAAATTATCTCTGCAGGGTAGGTGCTTGAAGTTAGGTGAAAAAAATACCATTCAGGGAGTGGGAGAGAGGCTGTGGCACTGTGCTGCACATGCACTTGCAGACAGGAGGAAATCAAAAGTGTGAGACATCACAGGTTTTAGGAGAACTCCCAAAAGAAACTCTCCAGAGTATTCTGGCCAATTTACATATTGTACTACCTGAAATTAAGGGGGAAAAAAAGGCTCTGGTAACTTCACACATCATTGAAATGAACTCCCTTAGGAGTTCGGCTTGGCTTTTCAGCAGTGTGAAATCTGTTTTCACTTTCTAAACAAAATATTACAACAAAAATAGAAGTAGAGGCAGAAAAAGGTTGAGGTTTGTGAGTTCAGAGCTAACGATTTGAATCAGAAGATTGTACTCAATGGTTTGCTAAAAATATATTCATTAAATCTATTTAGCTTTTTTTTTATTTTGAAGTGTTTATCTACAAAGCAAAATATTTCAAGACTGTTTCTAATTTACCTTTTGAGCTAACTTTAAAGCAGTAGGAAACAATACTCAATAAATTGCTTTCCAATAATAAGACAAGTTTACTGATGTTTACCAAATGCCTGTCTCTGACTAAAGTCAAGAAAATCCAATATAATCATAGAGTCTACTACTTGTGCTCCAGAATCCCTTAGCAGTATTCCTAAGGTTATGTTACCCTTCTTGATACTTCTCAGACTGCTCCTGACCATGCCACATGAAAAAAGCAGCAGTGGGTAATAGTCAGTGTCCCGTACAAGCCTTGGTAGTCTTGTAGTGGTGTCCCTCATGTGAGCCACCAGTAAGCAGCAGACCTCTCCAAAAAGTGCCTCAGGTCTCCAGACGGGCATTTTCTGCACCTCTTGTCTTTCTAGTATGAGGGGCACAAAGCAGCCCACAGCATTGGAGGAGTGGCCTCACCACTGCCCAGTACAGGGGCACAGTCACTGCCCTGGCCCTGCCGGCCACACCACTGCTGATCCAGGCCAGGATGCCATTGGTGTTCTTGGCCACTTGGACACACACTGCATCACGTTCAGCTGCTGTCCCCAGCACCCCCAGGTCCTTTTCCACTGGCAGCTTTGCAGCCACTGCCCCCAGCCTGCAGCACTGCCTGGGGTTGCTGTGACCCAGGCACAGGACCCAGCCCTTGGCCTTGCTGACCCTCATAAAAATGGCCTCAGTCCATCAATCCAGCCTGTCTAGATCCTTCTGCAGAGCCCTTCTGTCCTCCAGCAGATCAACACTCCTGTCTACCTTGGTGTCATCTGCAAAATGACTGAGGGGGCACTTGATCCCCTTGTCCAGATCCTTGGTACACATACTTAATAGGACTAGCTACAGTACTGAGCCACAGAATTCTCTTTCATTTAGCCTCTGTTTGACAGACCAGCCGTTTGACTGGATTGAGTTAGACAGAGATGGGCATTATCTTACACACATAATGAATTTTTTTTCAGTTATTACTGGAACTGCTAAGGTCCAAATAATAACTTTAAGTGACTGAGACTCAGGCTTAGCCTACCATGACTCACTGCTCCAACTGTCTAGCTGAGGACCTTCACATCCTGTCCACCTCTAAATCAGGGGGGAAGCAGACACTAATTGCTCTTTCCCAGCCATCTGCCTCTGCACTGTATTCATTACTGTAATATTTAAAACCATATGTAAAACTTACTGTTATCCCCTGCGTATTGTGTAGCCTTTTCAATGACCTGTTTCCTTCCCTTCCCTTGCCCTTTCTTTTCCACCTTTCCCCAAGTTTTGCTAGTCCTGACATTCCATCAGGATTTGAGCATATGAACAGCATACTTCAGGCCACTGCTTTGCAGAGCTGATGATGCAGCCTTCACTTAGGCTGTGGCTTTTTATCCTGAGTGGGCTCAGTGCATGACTGGGCTTAGGTTTTGGCAAGACAAAGCCTATGTGTGCCTCAGGAGTTAGTTTCACAGTGTATTCCCTGCTGGTTTTTTTAGTTATTTCATATGCAGAGGTCAATACTTTTGTAGAGATTATCCTTTTAAATCAGTATCAGCTGACTTAAACTCAGATCAGCTTATGCAAAGTCTGATGGTATTTGAAGCTGCAGGAAGAATGTGTGTAAGCAGGGAATTTCATGCTGAAAGTTGCCCATTAGTGTAGATCCAGGCCCTGTTAAGGCATTTTGCAGCTTCTTTAGTGTCTACATACGACATGACAGTGGATTTACAACATGCTGTGACAGCCCCTCCAGCAGGACAGTGCCATTAATCTTCAGGCAGACTACTGAGATCAGCACTGATTTAATGTTCGGATCCCCAAATCCAGGATCCTGTGCCCAGCAGGACTGTGATGGAATAAGCTTGTTCCAGAGCTAAAGGCCTTGATCTCAGCCTGGACTCCTCTGCCTCATATTTAATCATAATACTTTTCCACAGCTCCTCTGCAAGCTGTGATATAGTGACTGAAGACATAGTCAAGCATTTAAGCACATGGTTAACCTAAAATGCTTGAAGGGAATTGCTGACTTCAGGAGAGCTGCTTGTATACTTGGAATTAAAATGCATTCAGGTGCTTCAAAGTTCAGTTAATTATCAATAAATACCTGCAACACAGCAACGTGGAGATGACACAACCACAAGTGTACCACACAATACATTTCCTGGAGCAGTAATAGCAAATCTTGGTGCACCTTTAGATGCACCTTTAAAGTACATATTTCAACATTAAGCTGAGAGGATATTTGACTATCACAGAAAACCACAATGGACTCAACATGCAAAACAGGAATGCACTTAACCTGCTTCCAGGATGTGCCTGCTTCCCACAGAATAACTGTAAAATAAATAAACTAACTGAAATTAAACACATGCTGGTAGTTAATTACAGAGTATTGAAAACTTCGTAAGAGAAGAGGCCGAAAATAAAATAAAATAAAACAAAATAAAACAAAATAAAATAAAATAAAATAAAACAAAATAAAACAAAATAAAACAAAATAAAACAAAATGTGCTGGGTTTGCTTTGTTTGTTTCAGGTGCAGTATGGGCAGGATCCCGTGCTGGGGTCCTGCCCGCGGTGCCGAGGACATTCTCGCAGGCCCCTCCGCCGTTCGCGGGGAGGGGATGAGGGGATTCAGGGGGCTCAGGCCAGCGGCTCCCGCGGGGCAGCAGCGGCCCCTGCCGGCCCCGAGCCGCAGAGCCCCGACGGCCGCGGCTCCCGCCCACGTCCCCGGCTCACAAACATTTTTTTTGTCAGTAGAAGTCGCCAGGTAGGGCCTGGATGTGCCAGGGTCCGGCCCTTCCTTCCCCCCGGTAAAGCCACGGGTGGTGGCAGCGGTGCTCTTCCGTGCATTTGCCTCACTTATTCTCCTTGAAGAATACCAAGAAAGAGCAAGTTTGGCTGGTGGTTCCCTCACCGGTGCATTGACAACCGTAATTTCCAGGATGGGTTAAATAATGCAGGGAGAGGCAGGAAGGGAGGCTGAGAGGAGATGTGAAATGCCAGACACTTTCCGTGATTTGCATTTTAGCTTCTTGCATTGATTTACTGCGATATCCGGGCGGTGAAAAAAGAGAAAGAAAAAAAGCAGTTGGCAAGTCTCCAATTACAAATATTTCCAAAATTATTATACGTTTTATTAATCGAGGTTAAGGTAACCTCATTTGGCCAGTCTTAATGAAAAAACAGGGTGTGTGTTAACTAAAAATTATTCAGCATAGCAAATTGAGATACATTGGAATTCAGGGCAAGCAGTTCTCAGTGCGTGGGTTCCAGGTGCCATCTACTGGGCACATCCCGTGCCGGAAAGGGACAGAGCTGCCGATCACACCGTGTTAAAGGTTTAATGTAAAAACAGACACACAAAGTGCTCTGTAGACACTAAAGAGAGAAAGGTGTTTTGGCATCTAAGTACAGCATGATAGAGCACAAGCATGATTCATGTCAGGAGCACCACTCCCAAGCACCTAAAAAACCTTGAAAAGGTCACCTTGAAAAAGGACTGTGCAGAAAAGCCAAACAATTACTTGGGACTATAAAAAAGATACAAACAGAAAATGTGAACACCACCCTACCCCTCCTGCCCCCCCCCCAACCCCAAAAGTGCAATCCAAAAGAAGTCTGAAGGAAGCACAAATGCATCACAACTTTGGCTCACAGCGTAAGCCATGCAAGGCAAGTGCACTGCAGTCAGCAGGGCTTTCTGTCCACTTCAGATTTTGGGCTTGAGTCAGTCTGGCAGTTCTACCTGGCTTTTCTGAGTAAGCATCCTTCACACTTGATGACTCGGAGTCTCTTTTTCAATGACTTTGTTTCAGCACTGCACCAGAACCAGAAGGGATTGACCCCTTAAATAAAGTGAGTCCCTCCCTGGGGAGCTCACAGCACACAGCCCGAACTTGAGGAAGCAGGTCCCTTTAGGACAGTGTTAGCAGAACGGGCTTTTTGGGTCCTGGACTAAAAAAACCTCAGATTATTCTGCAAATTAAGCTTTTGTGGGCTACAGTTCTGGCTTTCAGGCCCCTTCTAAGTTTCTTTGATAAACTACAAAGTAAAGCTACCATGCAGCTTAAATTAATTTATCTTCCATTGCATCAGATTAGGAGTACACATAAGGTAATTTCCTCTATCCTTCCCCTTCTCCATCTCTCTCTCCCACACACACATCTCTCAAGGCTGTAGATATATAGACAATCAGACTTTTTTGTTGGTTTCTTTTCAGTGTTGTTTCATTTCAATAGGACCAGTGGGAATTGGCCTACTTAATGAGAGAAGCTTTGAAACTTGTTGTTTAGATAAATCTTATTCCAAACTTTGAGGAATAGGTATAACTGGGGGAAAATTTACAAACTTCTTTAAATATGAACAAAAAGGTTAATCAAAATGGCATACTGATGCATGCTAATCATTTTATTTGGGCAAATTTCAGAGTGCAATTTCTCATATGAACATATGTATAATTTACAAAAACTTGACATTAATTTATAGATAAAAACAAAATTATTTTGAAATGTGAGACAGGGATTTCTCAATTTTGAAAATATCAATATATTCACAATTTTGAAAAATGCTATGAGCAATCTTTAACTTCAGAGCGTAATTTCAGCTAACCCATTTCTATGACGTGTTTTGTACCAAAAAAGTTTCACTTTTTTAATAAACCATTTTCTCAGTTAGTTACTAAACCACTAAAGCTTTTTAGCAACTACTGATTTTTCATCAGATCAGAATAAAAGCAAACTCAGCAAGACCATACTGGATAAATCCAGAAATCCATCCCCGTCCCAAAATATAGTCAGTGTTATATAATCTATAATCACCAGAAAAAGATAAATCAGCACCCGTCAACCAATGAGGAAGGGTTATCATTACGTTATTCCATAGTAACAGCTCTTTCTCCTGTCCTCAAAAATCACTTTTAAAAACCTGCTTTAAATGCCTGTTTGAAAAGACTGCTGTTATAAATCCCCATGCTAAAAAAAATCTCTTAAGATTTTTCTCTAGAACCACATTCTAACAAGAAAGCAGTAAAACTGCATACTTTATGAAAGATAAAAATACTTTACTCTGACAGTTAAGAAAAGGGCTTGTTCTGGGTCACTTATTCTGTTTCTGTTGACACAGCAGAGGCAGTGTAAGCAAAGTTCTACCAGATGCTTCTGAACCAATGTCACAGGAGAGGAGGACACTCCCAAATTTTGAAGTTCCCAAGAGGTCTGGCCCCAGTCCACAGGTCAGGTGTTTACTGCAAGGGCACCTACCTATTTCGCAAGTTTGCTTTCAAGTCATGCAGCACTGTCCTCTACCCTTGGCCACACACCCTTAATCTCAGATAAATGTACAAGGGAACTATTGCATATTCTTCCTTACCATTCTCCATGATGCCTTCTCTGTCTTCTCCTCCACTGCTTCCTTTTGCACCCTGGCTTAGGTGTGAGCAAGTGAGCCCTATGAGTCCTGCACGCAGAGCAGGCTAGAAGACCTGCAGCACAAAGCAATCTCACTGTGCTGTATTTCTCTAAAATATCCATCATTCCTGCTTCCACCACCACCTTTGATCACCATGATCCTTCAGAGGGTGCTCCACAGAATTCTGCTGTTTGCTTAAATGTATCTTTGGACTACGACGATGCTGTCAATTTCGACAAAGCAAAATACCCTAGGGATCTAAAGGAAGGCAGAAACTACATCCAGTTTGGAGTGCAAACCTCCCCAGCTGCAAAAAAACTTCTCAGCACTAATCATTTAATCATGCTCAGGTGGAGAAAGTGGTCACCCTCAGTTTACCTAAATCCATATGTGAACCAAGCTTGTCTTGCCAGATTTTTTTTTTTTACAAGCACAGTAGTGGTTTCCTGTCTGTATTAAGTTTTTAGGTGCTTCTTTCAACTTCTTTGACTTTCTTCAGCTTCCCAGCTAAAATGCTGAGATAACTGCCCATGGTCCTACTTGCCTGGCACTGTCAGAGGAAGAAGGGAATGATTTAATAACTTAAGGCTATAGAAATGTTTTCAGTGAAAACAACAATCAAATTCCAAAGTTCTCTGAGATTTGATTTATGGTGTTTACA
This sequence comes from Bombycilla garrulus, assembly GCA_013400315.1. NCBI lineage: Eukaryota > Metazoa > Chordata > Aves > Passeriformes > Bombycillidae > Bombycilla > Bombycilla garrulus. The sequence goes on from VXBU01000910.1 coordinate 459,198, forward strand.
AAACTGTGGGTCTGTGACCTCCACTTGTCATTGCAATCATAAATAACTGGTTGTCTCCCTCTGGGTTTTTTTTCTGTTTCCCATTACCCACCCTCTGTCTCTTACTTCATCCTTAAATCACACATTCTGAGGAACAGAGACCATCTTTTCACAATAATCAAGAGTGCAAGACTATGTGTGAGCTGGTAGGTTCTTCTCTAACATGAGTAATGACTACTCAGAACAGCGAGTGGGAACTGAAACACCCCTTCTGTGCCTCCCCTGCCAGCAGTTAACATCAGCTCACTGTGGTTTGAGCTGCACAAGGTACACAGGCAAAACAGGGACCCAGCAGTCGTAGAACTGGATTCTACTGCTCTGCTCTGCACTCTTCTGTTTTCAAACCGTATTAAGCAGTTTGCAAAAGTGATGCTTGGAATTTTACATGCCATTTTAACCACCATTTGGCCAACTTCAGGTGTGGGATTTAAACTTAAGTTTAATGGAACCAAAAAATTAATACTGTAAGAAAAGTGTCATCTCAAAATATGTCATGCTCTGGTATTGAAGGAGGCGACCTATATGAAGGCAAAAATCCCTGTTAATGTGTATTAATTTCATCCAAATGTAACACATTCCGAAGTGTTTGGTGTAACAGATCACAGATAGCTCAAGTAAGATTTTCATTGTGACCAGTTTTGCTCACAACTGGTTATATAACTAATATATTGGTAGGATAGAGATTTCCGACAGGAAGAAGTTGGTTACATCTTTGATTGGAATATATAAAGAGTAATAATCATATCTTGTTTAAATAAGCCAAATTACACAAAAATCAAGAGAGGGAGGGGAATGCAAAAGTCTTTTAACAAATGAGAATTACAGTTAGCACTAGTTTTAAAGTTAAGCTACTGGCAAACATCCATATCTAATAGAAGCAACTTTACCAACACTCCCCACCAAGAACTTTCTTTCCCTCCCCCAATATCCTCATGTGCTTAAAAAGTAGCCATGACAATTCCTAAGCATGTTGTATAGCTAAAATGTAAGACATCAGTTAATGAACTATGTACCCCTAGATCTGAATGGGAAAGTATATCACATATGCTAAGATAACATCAGAAATAGAAAAGTCATGGGAAAGGAACTGAGAAACTACATTAGCCTAAGAAATCTATGATAAAAATCTAGCCCAGACCTCTAAGGGCACAGGTCTTTGAGGTCTTTCACATGACCAAATTATTTCATCATTCGAAATGTTCAGGAGCAATTCAGTCTGGGACTGCTTACTTAGTAAACAGCTTTCATTTTTTCAGGCCCATTTCACCTTGCTGAAAATGCTGCTATTCTGCACTAAGTACTGCTTGGACGTGTGAGGAAAGGTGGTGGAGGCTGGAATATTTCTGATCTATATAATCTCAAAGGAAGTGGATGACCTCAGCAGCTGAGATCCTGTGCTGGCCTCTGTCTACTTGTCTGTGGTTTTGATAATTTCTAGGCAGAATTTCAAAACAGAAGGTTTGTGTAACACTCTTTCATTCGGCTTTTTCATTTGGCTTACCAGAGACCACATCCCAACCTCAGTACCGTGTAAGCTGGGCTCATGTGAACTCAAAGGATATTTCTGGAGGGACAGAACAAGCATACAGTAGAGGGGGTAGTAAACTTTAAATACAGAGTTAGGGTGAGGAAAACCCACTGCACCATCTGGTGTCTGCAAAGACCATACCTATGCTAAGAACATTGGATGAGCACAGCTTGTTAAGAAAACAAGAAGTTATTGTACTCACAAAGAACTTGTGTTTAGAAACACAATATTTGATTACTTACCAGGTACCAGCATTTGTGTCTGTCTTTTCTACCATTTGCTTTTCAGTACTTTTGATACATAATGCATGTTGTTAATAGTGTTATTTTGGATATATATCCCTAGTTATGCTGAAAGAGTCATGGCTTTTAACAATGAAAAAGAAGCCCTCTAAATTCAGTATTGCTGTGCAACAGGCCAGTGGTAAGCAGATACAAAAGAATATCAGGGAAGGCTGGGAGAATACTGAACCAGAGCAGATGTGCAAATTTCACAATAAGAGAAAGTAAATTTCAGAGATGAATATGTAAAGTGAAAATCCATCTTCTATTTTAATTATTTTAACAATGAAAGAATCTCCATGTGATCTACATTTTTCATATGGTTGAAACATGTAAATCTAGAATTTAAACTACATTTTAAATTATATATCTGTTTCGAAGAACACTCAGGCAAACCTGCTTTCTCTTTTTATCTTGTGCACCTTTTCACATATCTTTTTCCTGTGTTGATCTTTCAGGGTCTGAATCTGTACCGCTGCAGTCAGTTGAACTTTTGTTGTTGGCTCCACCAGAGCAGGTTAGGACTCTAAACTCTATCTGTCTGCAATTGCCCTGGTACCTGAACCTCTTCTTTTTGCCAGGGACCTCAATAGAAACAATACCTTCACATGAAAGGTGCTTTACTCAGAGAGTAAATCTTGGAGAACCACCATCAGTCCTGGGATGAAACAATCCTTTATTCTGACTTTGCTGTCATGCAAATAATTTAAGAGATTTCTACACCTTTACAGAGAGAACATGTAAACTGCACCTCCTTACACACAAGGTTATGTCACCTTCATTCCCTCAATTAAGAAAGAAATAAACACAATAAGAAATGTAGGGATGTCAGTTTGTTGGCATATACTTTGGTATCCTCTTTGTAGCACATGCAGGTTGGATTAACCAGGCAGGTATTCTCTTCATTATAATTTAAGTAATTACTTTTTATATCTATAATTCAATGAAAACGCAAAAAAAAGGCTTTTAATAGCCATCCGTCAAGCCAGGCCAAAAAATGAAGGCTAAGTGAAAGCTGAAAGGCTTTTGCAGCTACAGAGAGTCTGGTATATAGCATGGTAAAAAGTCAGTGCACATGCACTAACAAGCAGATGAATGCTTTTGCCACCACAGGTCATTCTAAGACTCTCTTGTTTCTGCAGATCGAATATATTCAAGTACTTAAGCACAGTTCTGTGGGTGAAACTCCATCCACTCGAAATTTGAGCAGCACAGCTACTCTGGTCACACATCATGACTCATCACATTCCTCCTGGCAAAAGACTCTACTCCAGCTAGAGAAATGCTGCCAAGAGGTTATGTTTGATTTGTGACCAAGAGAAAAGAAACCACACAAAAGTTAAAGTAAATTCTCCAGGCAATATTAAAATGAAGGTGAAAAACTCTGAAAGTAGGATGAAATACCCCTCCCTTCAATGCACAAAACTGCTGAGCTTCATTACACTGTTCTTGGGGATGCTAGTAAGTTATGCCTTGGTTTGCTCTTGCTCAAAATTCAGCGCATCAACATGGTCAAGTTATGGCCAGCATCATCTAAACGTTGACATCATTAAAACAGAATCTCTCCAGGACCATGTAGGATGTCTCACCTTTATACCAGCACCAGATAAACATCAAATCCTATTTATTCACCAGTCTCTTCAGCACAGAAGGATGTAATCCATACTCTGTGACTTTGAAAGACCAAGGTATTTATGAAATTTTAAGGCAGTGAAAATAGAATAAACTGAGTTTTACTAGAGTGAAACTGGATCAAAAGAGAGGTGCTCTTCAAATAGTGATAATGAACCTTAACTACATGCAGCCTCCTACTATTAGACTGTATATACTTCAGGCATTGAAGATAAAAGATTTTAACTTACATACACAAAGGGCAAGGTAAACTACACATTTTATCGACTGTTAGGACTTTTAAATAGCAGGAACCAAAAGAGCTCCCAAAGGCACTGATGACAACATCATGCAAGTCATCTAGTAATTGTGATCCAACCTGCAAGACACACAAAGAAAACTTTTATATATGAAACATCATTTCAGAATCTCACAAGACCAGAAAGCTCTCAGTGTTTCAAGGAGAGATTAAATGTTAACTCTGTTGGTCTCTTTTGTCTGAAATTCACTCTTTCTATGAAATTCCACACCACACAAAGAGCCAGAATCAGGATTAAGGATCTCATAAACCCCATTTAATTCCTTAAAAAGGCTTCTGTGCAGAAATGAATTCCAGTCTCTGAGAAAGTTGTACTATTCACAAAAGTAGGAAGGAGGGGGTGGGGGGCTTTAGAATTACTATGAAAACTCTGTGCTCCAGGAAACTTTTTTAACTTTTTTTTTGGAAACATACTTCTTCTAAATGGAGATGTATGTTCTTTAAAATAGGCCTTGAAAATGTAATCTCAAAATGTTTTCTTTTAAAAAGTTCTAACTATTAAAGTCAATTTCTCTGTTGCTACTGACTACAGAGTGATAACAACAGAATGACAAGAATCAAGCCAAAGTCAGCCAGCAGCTACAAGGGCTTTTGGGCAGGCTTACCATTTTCAGGGATTCTCCCTCAAATTAGGGAATTGGTCTTCCATTGACAAGAAATAGGAGGCAAAGAAATGCAAGATAGTAAGTCCCCTGTAATATGCTCTTCATGTACCCTGCAGGAGGTTGAGTTCAAGGAAGACAGAGAGGAAGAATAAAAGAACAAAACAAAATGAAAAGAATATGACCCCATATTAATTTCTACACTTCAGGTATAATCTTACTTGGGGACCTCTCTATGAGAGCTAGCAGCCCTTTCTGCTGATACAACTGTTATTTTGTAATTAATTTATGTCTCTTTTTACTGCATTACATAAATGGACTGAGCAGTGCATTTGGTGAAGGGACAGGGGGTCCCTGGTGATGTAAGCTGGTGATCAGTATAAGGTCCCTTCTAAGGAACTGCAGTGCTGACAATTCATTTCAAAGGCATTAAAGCTCATTGTCGCAGGTCCCACTGCTTAAACCTCTTGTCAAACTCAGAGGTGGCTTGCCGCTTCTGCTCTAACACACTGCTGCTAGAGCTATTGCAATCTGTCAGAGAGCAAGAGCAACTTTGGTGCCTATGCCAGTTTAAAAGTCAAAAAGAGCTTTTTAAGAGGTTTTATTTGTTTTGTTTTGGTTCTTTCTTTCTCTTTTTTTTTTCCAATTGGGGTAAATTCCAGCACTACTATTTGGGCATGAGCCAGCCTAATGCTCAGTTTGCCTGGGAGTCATGGGGCTTTTGAAAATGTTGCACTGCTGCAGGAAACAGTCCCTGGGAACTGCGGGCTCTGAGCTTCCCATTGCTTACCTTAGGGAAAGGAGAATACCCCAAGCAGGAAGGGTCTGGTTTGTGCAAGGAATGTTCATATAACCCCGTACATCACTGAACCCCAGAAGAGCTAAAGCTTCAGAGGAGCTGCAATGTGAACACAGCAACAGCCAGACAACTAACAGACCAGCTGGAAAGCAGCAGAGCAAATACTCTGTGGCTAAAGCAGCCAGCAACAGAAGGGGCTGCTGTGGGCTGCCACTCAAAATAAAGGTTTCAATGTAATAATTTCTCTATTATCTGAAATCATAGGGGACTGGAATATCCCAGTAAAGTATAAAACTCTGTACTGGGGAGATGCTGCGGCCATCGCATGGCATAGTAACTGCACAAACTCAGGAAAAATGCTGTGGTACACAAGAAAATCAACTGCATTTATATTCTATGAGACAAATTTGCTTAATGTGTACAGAACATATTAAGATACTTAGAAAGCAGTTTTGAGGAAAAATGGTCTGTTTGGAAAACTTCTCTGTTTTGACTGCATTCTACTACTAAAATCTAAGGTCACACATGATCCCATGCTGTAGAGTGCCTTGGGACTGGGGTTCACCTGAAAAAATCATCAGAAAAATCAGGACTATAAGCATTGTGAATAGTAAAAACTTTTTGCTGTCCTTCACAAGCCAGTATTCATAACTGAAACTCTTCATGTCATTGAAGTAGGGCAAAAATGTATTTACTACATATTTTCTTCCGTTACATACAATATTTTCATTGTAATTACCTTATTTCCATCCACTGTGCTACAAGAGTGTAACTACCAGGATTCCTTCGTGCCATTTGTCACAAGGTGGCGATGTTGGAAGCAAGAAATGTGACGGAGACCAGGGACAGAACAGCACCCTGAAATGCTGACTTCCACCACACTTTGGCAAAAATAATTAGTAAACTCTGATCCATATATTTATGTGAAAATTGACGTACTGACTTTAAATGTAAAGCAGTTAAAATAAATGTCAGCCTAGGACTAGGATAATATCCCCCTTATGCAATATAATCCTTGAATTATAACCATTATAATCCTTTCAATATAAACACTTGGTGGGAATTCAATACACTTGTCCACACCTTTTCACCATATCAAATTCCTTATATAAGTAAGATGAGAAATAATTGTCTTTCCTTTCTAGGATTCCCTCTCCTTATGGTTTTGTTAGCAACAATTACAAGGTCTTGTTAAAAGAGAACAAAAGTATGTCAGCAGAATGAGTTCCAAGGTAACAGCAGTTTGCTGCCACAGACCAAGAAAAGCAGAGAAAATTTAAGATATGAATCTTGTTATTAAAATGTTTTTGTAAGCTTATAAGCTCTAAACAGAATCCAGCATCCTATTCAAAGATGCTTTCTGCAGAAAACCAGCAGAAACTCATTATTCATAGAATCGCTAAGGCTGGAGAAGACCTTCAAGATCGTGAAGCCCAACCACGGGCCCAGCAGCACCAGACCGTGTTCACCACTAAAACCTGTCCTCAAGTGCCATATCCACACGTCTTTCGAACGTTTACGGAGACGATGACTCCACCACTTCTCCGGGTAGCCTGTTCCAATGCCCGACCACCCTTTTCAGGGAAGAATTTTTTTCCTAATGGACGATCAACACCTCCCCCGGGGGCAACATGAGGCCATTTCCTTTTGTCCCCTCCTCGCTACGCCTTCCTTACAGGCACTTGGAGAGCGAACGATAAAGCCCCCCGAGCCCACGTTTCTCCAGGTCAAACACGCCCAGCTCCCTCAGCCATCCCTCACAAACCCACCGGGTTTTCTCCCAGGGCTGCTTGAGGAAGCTGCTCTGGCGGGGAACGCCTCACACCAGCGGCGGTCCCTGCCAGCCCCGCTGGGGAGGTGCCGGACCCCACAAGCCCGCGCAGACTTTTCTCGGAAAAGCACCGAGGACGGGCACAAACAATTAAACCACCAGACGACAGCGCTAGCTCAGACCTCCCGGTGAGACGCCGGGAGGACGCCAAGGCAGGACTCGAACCCCCGATCTACGGGTCACCAGCCACTGCGTGCCACCGCAAAGATAACCCAACTCCTCCCGACCCCCACCGCGGCGTGACTGCACTTCCGTAAACATGGCGGCGGGATGAGTGACAGCCGCGGCCACCAATCGCGAAGCTGTGCAGGGGCGGGAGCCCACGCTCGGCGGCTGAGGAAGCGCGCGGCGGGAAACGGCGGGAAAGGGCGCGGGAGGGGGGGAGTGCCGAGCGGGAACGGCCCCGGAGCCGCCGGGGTCGGGAGGTGGCACTGGGAGCGGCGCCGGCGCCCTTCACCTGATCCCCTCCGTGCAGCCACGGCCCTGACCTGATCCCCTCCGTGCAGCCACGCCGGGCGCGGGCGCTTCTGCGTGTGTTGAGTAAGGTGCTGCCTCTGGCGAACTTCTTGTGCGAGCTGAGTTTTGGTATGTGCGTGAGTCTCTTCATGGTGCTAAGTCATATGCATATGAAGCAAAATCTGGGTTTTTTTCTCTCTCTTTGGATCGCACAATGTAACAAGTGCTTTGTTCTGCTGGTTCATATTTAGGTGTGCTGCTACAGCCTTCCGATGGGGGTAAAAGCGGCTGTCAGAAGATACGAAACAAGAAATAAGACGGCAGGGACGCAGCTGCCGTCGTCCAAATCCCGAGTAGATTGGAGACGCACTAGAAGGGCTCTCGTACTGCTTGACAGCAGTGACGAATCCTCAGCCACCTCTGAGGAGGAGGAATCTACCGCATCAGAAAGTGAAACAGGCGAAGAAGATCAAACAGCTGTGCAGAGCAGACTTTCAGATGAGGAGGAGAAGGACCGCAGTGGGGAAGTATCAGAAGATGGTGACGATGAGTGCGTTGTGCCTGGAAAGCGCAAGAGGTTGAGCACCTCTGTCATGTATGACAGTGATGAAAGTGAGGGCAGTGACATACTTGTTAGAAAGGTTTTTGCCAAACGCCGCTGTATAATGGATGACGATGAGAGTTCTGAAGAACAGCAGCCTGATAAAACATGCTCTACAGAGAATGTTTCTACTAGGAGGAAACAGCAAGTGTTTGCAAAATTGAAAGAACTTGTAAGACAAAGCAAAGCTCAGAGATCCTGCAGCAGTGCAAATTGTGAGGTCAGGGTTTTGTCTTTGAAATTTTACTGGAGAAAATGTTTAATGTGAGGAAAGGTTAAGAGATACAAATCAGTAGGATTTTTTGGGTTTGAATGCATGACAAGTTAGTAGTTCTGAACTATTTTAACAGTCACAATAACTGGATAACTGTTGACTGCTGAAAATCTATCAAATTGTTTTTATCAGGAAGCAGAATACCTGCTGAAGTGTCTTGGAGATCTCATGTTAGCTTAATTCCCAGAAGTAGACTGAAGAGATGGGAACATGGGAATAGCTAATTTAAAGCTGAGAGTAATTGTTATCAAGTACAGAATGATGCATTTTTTGGAAATGCCTTCTTTCTTGTTAATTGAACAAATGGTGTTATAAGATGTTCAAAAATCTTAGCGGGTGTATGTAGTATTTTGTTTATGCAAATAATGAAAATTCTTGTGTTTAAAGTACTTTTCAAAATTTAATTAGGATTCTAATAGTGAAGCATCAGTAGAAGAGGAACCTTTCTGTCAGTTGCCCCTCATCCCATCAGAAGGTAGTGAAACTGACAGTGGCAGCATAAAAGATTTTGTAGTAGAGGAAGACGATGATGATGATGACACTGACAACACAGAGCATGTGAAGAGTGAAAATCAGCCACATCAAAAGCAACCAAATCCATCAAACAGCGAGCTGCTGGCATGCCACGTCCCACAGTGTAAGATCAAAATTAGTGGTAATTTTTTGTGTATTACTAGCTGGTAGTACTGTAATAAAAATTAACAGGCTAAATACAAATGCTAAGGAATAGGATATGATATTTCAAAGCAGATACATAAAAGGTTTCAATTTATTATGAAAGCATTCGGATTTCCACAGTAAACTTCTACAGTCTTTTGGTATCTAAGTAAAGAGAGGGTATAAGTTGAGGGGGAGAAAGTGAAACCTTATTGCACAATTTATTTTTTTTTTTGAGTTGGTCTGATTTAGGATGAAGTAGGCTGCCTATAATGCGTTCATTCTTGTGAAGATTTGAAAGTATCATCCTTCGTCCTGCAATCTTGTGGTTTATGTTAAGAGCAGCCATGTTAAACTGTCCAAATTCTGTTCTCACTGTGAGTTTGGGAGTTGGGATTTTATTTTTTGGATTTTTCTCTTTGGTTGAGTTTTTGTTTTGTTTTGGTGGCTTTTTTATGGTTTTCCCTGGTGGTAAGACTTGGGACCAGAGGCCTTGAGGGGTTTCGGACTTCACTGGCCAGTCTTGGCCAAATTAAACAGAGCAAGAAAACTCTTCAAGTTATTCTTTTATGAAAACTAGTTTCTGGATGGAGCAGAGAGGTTTTAAGCAGAACCTTTTGCGAGTTATTTTCTTCTGTATTTTGTTGGTCAGAGGTAGATACTGGACAGTCGTTGCTAGTGTAGGTAGTCACAAGTATTTGTGGTATTTCTTCCCCAGTGAAGACCTCAGCAGAATTGTATTTGAAAGAAAGAGAAAAATGAACACAACAAACAAAACATAAGCAAAAAATCTGTGACCACAACATAAGCCTGGCCTTCTCTGATTTGTGTTATTTTTGCTGTTCGTAGAACAAATTATTGACTGCTCTTAGTGTTTGTAGTTCTTACTGTGGACTCTTCTTGCTGAAAGCCCATGTGACTTTAGGATGCTAAAATTCTGTAGGATCACTGTGATGAGAAGAACAATTTAAAGGCAAAATCCAGTGGGTGTGGATGTTTTGCATTGAAATTATTCCTAAATCTATGTTTAAATAACTTTAAAATTCTAAACTTCCAATACTGGAGAAAAAGAACTCTTACAGAACTTCTAACATGGCTTGCCTTTTATTCGTTTTTTTTTTTTTCCTTCTTTTGGTAAATTTTGGTTGTATTGCTTTCTTTCCAGTATTTCACTGTGATCATTTTGTGCACTTCAAAAGAATAGTAAAGGCTTTTCTCATAAATGCAATTGATGACAGTTTTCTGAGCTCATTATATGGTAAGTAAATTACATTAAATAATATATTAATGCATTCAGAGTTATGCAAAGCTGTTTATTCTAGGAAATGATGTTTCTCCTGATTAGAGTATAGAACTGAGGGTCCTGAAATCTGTGGCTTTCCTGCTATATAACTTTGGTGGGGGAGAGCAGAGGGGATTCTATCTGAAAATGATACAGTAATCTTGGAAAAAATGTGTAGATTTAATTCTCAAGCACATGTTTTTAGTTACAGAGATTACTTTATATCAGATTTTTTTTCCTTTTTTTTTTTTAACACATCAGATAAATAAGCTTCAGCTGCAGTCAGTACTTGTCTTATTCTTTCTGAGGAAGTGCTTTTTGGCATTTGGCCTAGTGGGGCTGAAGAACAGCCTTACACATAGTTCCATAAGCACTGTAAAGATGGGATTAAAGAGAGGACTCTCAGTGTCAGATTGTGGAAGGAGTCAGTATAGTGCCAAGAGCAGAGGTTTTGGTGTCATCAGGAACTAAGAGGGAATGGACAAACTGAAGTACACCGCAGACCTCAGAATAAAGGCTGTACACTCTTGGAGCTAAAAATGTCTTTCATCTACTGTTGCTAGTTCTTTCAGGTGTTTGGTTTGTTTTGTTTCAACAAGTAAAAACAAGCCTTTGAAAAGTAATCAGTAAACACTGCCAGATTAATGTTGTAATAGCTTCCTTCTATTTCAAATTATATCTGCTCAATAAAATGTAATAATTTACTGCCAAGTTGCTGGAAGTAAATGAGCTCTGCTGGTGAGCTGGAGGTTGTACATGAGCATTGTATGAACATAGCCTGGCATTACAAAAATATATTTTTATAACATAGAATGGATTGTTCTGAGCTAATGAAAGTGAATTTCTTCATTAGTTTTGACTCAAGAGCAGCTACAATACTGTTGGAGTTCACACTTGCTTTTTATTGGGAGGGATTTTTTTTGTGGTCTAGCAGAGCCTCTGCAAGCTCATACTGCAACTGTGTATGTAAAGTGAATATGGAAAAACAGTTAATTGTGGTGGCTAAAAAATNTTCCAGGGCAGTGTCCACTGGAATGCATCTAGGGAAGTTCTGTTTAATTCCTGGAGTCCAACAAGTATTTGGGAAACAGTACTAGTGGTGGTTTTACTCATCCTCATGGGTTTTTTTTATTTTGCCTGAGTAAATATTTGGAAGTACTTATGCTGCCTAACTCAAGGCATCTGACTGTGCTACTGAGGTAAAGGTCAGTTGCTCTGTGATCTTTATAAGTGACAAAGAAAGTTGTCAAAATTTCTGCTCTGAAGTAGCTCAGAGCAGTTTGTTTTTGTGGATGCCAACCACTTCCCTTATACGTTTTGAACAACTTAAACAGGTTGGTTCAAAAGCACAATATTCCTCCACGAGCTTCCTCCTTTTCCCTTCTTTTCAATGGGATTAAATGAATGGATCTCCATTTGGGATGAGAGCTTTTGACTTGATTGTAGAGTTTATTCATATACCCCTTTGAAATAATAAAATATATCCCTTTATCAAGGTGCATGGATTGCACGGATCACTTTTATGGGTAACGGTAGCAAAAGTATTAAATAACAGTCCAGTAAAATCATTTGTAGTTCTTAGTATGCAGAAGCATAATGCCTTTGAAAGTTTTATCTGAAAAACTTGTACAGCACACGGTGGTCAGCAAATTGTAATGATTCTTACTGAACAGATGGAACGAGACAAAAGAGGTATGCACAAGATATGCTGCTCTCACTTCATTATTTGGACAACCGCTTCATTCAGCCTCGTCTTGAGAACTTAATCTGTAGAAGTCGCTGGAAAGATCGATACAAGGTGTGCAGATTCTACTTTAAATGCTGAAATTCTCTGTAAAGGTGCAACAATCACTATAATTACATACCCTTTCCAATAGCTACATACCCTTTCCAATAGCAACTATTGTTCTTTAATTTAAGTAACTTGTTTTGATGCTTATATAAATATCAGGGGTATTTTACATGTTGATAACCAGACAAATATTCAGGTAGCCGAACAGAAGCTGTTCTCAGCTACCCGAATGTGTCTCCTGCTAACTTCAGCAGATGATGTTTGGGGATTTTTTTGTCACTTGCTAAATGTTCTGACAAAATTTTTCCCTCGTCCCACAAAAAGGTAAACAGTATGTTCATCATGAATTTTCTACTACTAGTACTACAAAAAATTAAGTCAGTATAGAGCAATTGGTTATTGTGTGTATATTACTAGAAGAGTATTAGTGTCACAGGTATGATGATTTAATAATCACTGTAATAATGAAATTTGGATCTCTTTCATTTTTCTTTTCTAATTTTGTGTGAGTACAGAGTACTCAGCAGCCTGTCTGAGGCATGGTTCCGTTTACAGAGATTCTTGAATGGTATTTGGAATCTGTTTTTCAGGAGCGTGTGGATTGTTACCCGGATGTGCACATAAGCTTGCAAAGTACAAAAAATATGTCTTGTCAGGCCTGTGAAATGAAGCGGTATTGTAAGTTCAAAGTGTTGCTCTCTGGAAGGCTTTATAATAGTAAAACTCTGGAAGTGGATGACTTCATGTCAAATGATAAACAGGTAATTTCAAATCAGCACTCTATTTTTAAGTTTTTCTTTTATTGAGAAAAATCAGATGTTTTTCTATGACCTTTGGTTTTGCCTGCATCACAATGACATGTGTGCTGTTTCCTTTCCCACATCTACCCCTTAATGAAAAAGCCCTTTAACTTTGTGTGTGCCTATAATGCCCTTAAGACTTTACCAGCAGGATTCTTGGATTCATTAGTGAACAGAAGCATTGTAAAAGTAACTTTCTGTATGATAGACAGTTACTGCCATTGAATGACTGTGTTTTCTATTTTATTGCAAGTAGGGTTTGTTCAGCATTGGGTCTCTAGGTTTGCTAGTTCTATGCCTGCTCTGCCCATAGCACTTGGAGGCTCCACGTGCACTACAACAGATCTTGTTTGCTCTGGGTTCAGACATTAAGTGAAACAGTGCAGTGGTCATCCTAGCAGTCCAAATGTGACCTTCTCAGAATTTACTGCTTCATTCTTCAGATTTTTTTCCCACATAGCTATCACTGAGGACAAATTATCTTGGCATCTCAGCAACATTTACACTTGAAGTTGCTGATCTCCTTTCAAGAAAACTTGTTCCAGCCTACATCAATACATTTTATTAGAGCCTTTTCCCCATTACTGCATTATCAGAATTACTTGTCCAAAGTAGAGATCTCTTTCATTTAGGTAGTCTTGCATCCGTTTCTCCCTCAGTTGTCACTCCTAGGACATTTTGGATTAAATTACATTTTTTTGACTAAAAGGCATCTTTTGTATTGTTCCATAATGTTCCATTAGGCAGTCATTTTAGGTGACTTGAGAAGTCACCTACAAGAATTTAGTAATAGCGTAATACAATTTTATTTCACAGCTGAGCCTTTTGAAAACCTTGACTCTCAAGAACCTCTATATAATATTTAGAGATCTTCCCTTCAAACTTACAGCTACACATAATTGTTATGATTAGGTAGGCAAATGACCTTCAGCAGTGCAATTCATGACCTCTTACAATAAATTCAAAGGACATGAATTGCATATTTGTCAGAAATAAAATATTGCTACAGTTGTTTACCAAGCTGATATCCAAGTTCTGCCCTTCTTTCCTTTCAGGAGACACAGACGGTATTTTATTTGTGTGTGTAAAAGAATTTTTGAACACAGCTGAAGTTCCTCACAGCAGTTGTTGAAAATAAAAAAAGTTTCCTAACTTCAGAGTTTTATTCAGTATATCTGGTAATGAGGTATAATAGGATTTCTTAAGTAAAAATAAATTGAAGCCCTTGTCAAACAGGGATTATACCTTACTGAAGTTCAAACCTGTATTGTTTGGATGTTTGCAAATTCTTTAACTTACAGATTTGAGAGGTGTCACTATGATTATCATTTTGTCATCATGCAGGGTTCTGCATGTAACACAGGAGCTTGAAAATCTGTGCCAGAGTTTTTTCTTATATTACAGACCCTTCTGAGCAGCAGTTGCTGATACTCTCTTTTGAAAAGTATGTATGTGTGTGGCAGTCAAGAAAGCTAAGCTTTTCCAGCAATGCTTTTCCCCTTTTTAATCCTGTTTATTGCACAAAAACAGTGAGTCCTGTGCAATCATCCCAGCACTGAGACTGCAGTCTGTCATAGTCATTCCTCCTTACATACAGCTCATTAATTTAAAAATACTCAGTTTTTCTTGGGAAGTGTGTGCCTTACCTAACCAGAAATAATTAGTGAACTAGCACAAGAATTTAATCTTTACCTACCTTTCAGCTTAACTGCGGAAATAACAGTAGCAGTTCCCTCACTGCTGACCAAATGTTGTCCTGCATGAAGTGTTGGCTATTTTTGACTTTGGGAAAAACTTGAAATATCCTATGGAATACTGAACTAACTTGCTAGTTCATTTTTGTCCTATTCAGCTTAGCAGTACAAAATGAGAGCTTTTTTTTACCCTGTGTACACCAGCATCTGGGGACGTCTGCTATGTGTCTGCTCAGTATAGCTCAGTGGCTGTTAAGCAGACTCAGGAGAAAGAGTAATTGAGCACTTTCCAGTCATTTTTGGTAGTGTCTTGTAATGCAACATTTGTGTTCTTGTGGTGACCTGCAGTTTAGACTGCTAAAAGTACTGTTCTCAAGTTGTCTTTAAAGCTCTGCTGGCAATGCATTGAGCAACTTGTCCTGCCAATTTAGAAAAAAAATATAAAAGAAAAAGGTACGTGGAGCTACATAAAGCTGCCATTTTACAAGCTTAATTGACTGATAGAGAAGGCAGTTCAGCAGTGACAGATCAAATTGAACGGAAACACATAGTTGGACTATTTTCTATAGATTTGTTTGAAAATACCCAAGAAAAGTAGATGTGAAGAGAACAGAAACAGACCTCCAACCTCCTTCTTCTGCATAAAACTTTCCCTTTCTCTCATTGCTGAAGTATTCTGCTTTGCCAGTAGAAAGAGAAGAGAAACAGCTGTTCCAATTTTGCTTAGGCTTGCAGTGATTGCTCACCATGTAGGTGCCAATTCTCATTTCCTCTTGATCAGGGAGAATCATAAGGTTTAGGGTATAAGTGTCCCCCACACTTGCTTGCTTCTTATGTCACCTGGATTATAAACTGTTTTCTACTCTCAGTCTTGATGTTCTGTTTATCAACATGCTTAGAGGATATGGATTCAGTCACTACATGTTGTGCTGTTGTCCAGCCATGCTCCTACATTCCATACAAAGTGATTTAACACAACTTTGGCTGATAGGGCCAGCTTGAGCAGATAAGTTAAGCATTAACACAGAAGGACTGAGAACTGTGAGGGGGAAAAAAATAGAGTGAGTACAGTGCTGAGATTCTTTCCAAAGCTGCATTCTGAAATAGCATTGTATTTTTAGACTATCTTTCTTGCTTAAAAACACAATACATAGTTATAAGATATTTAGCTATTTGCCTTTGGCATTTCTCCACTTCGCACATAAATAAGCTGTGAAACTCACTGCCACAGGATATTCTGGAAGGGAGAAATAGTATTGTGTCCCAAAACAGATTAGACAGGTTCTTGGGGAAGGTTCTTTCACACTATGGAACATGGTACTTGGGATGATACTGATGATCTTAACTCTTGACTGCCAGAAAATGTGTGGTAATCATATGATCATTCTAATGTTTGTGCTGGATCTTATACTAACTTCCTACGTATCTCCTGCTAGCTGTTGTCACAGGGGAGAAAACTGGGCCATCAGTTTGATGCAAGATGGTATCTCCTATTTTATATCACATAATGTTCCAAATGCCACACCTCATTGCTTGGGATACTTGAAAAGTTGTGTAATGCTCTATGAAACACTGGAGCCCAGTTCTTCATTGCTGCAGTATTTGAAATGGTGCTTCTGGAAATTTGAATTAATCAAGGCTCAGCATTAGTTAGTAGATCTTGCACTTCAGAAGCACCTGCAGCATCAAACACAAGCTTTAAGTTTTCTGTTTTGGGGATACTAGAAAATGGAGCTACATATAGATATAACGTGTACATGATCAGTAGAGAATTAAATTATAGTAAGAGATAATTTTTATCTCAAAATGTTTAAAATTTCAGTTAATAACCACTTACTGTAGGTCAGATCAAAAGTTCTTCTAAGTGAGTGTGTCTCTTTTGACTTCACTGATAACAATGCCTTCTGATATCTACTGAGCTGCTGGTTAATATATTTAAGAAATTAAGATATATTCATATAGTTAATAAAATATATAACTAATACATATAAATTCTGTTTACATAATCTTTAAAAATAGACTTTTCTGTTACTTTCACTGTTGGCAGATAGAGCTAGTGCTAGGTTGCACAAGTGGGTCAGGTGTTTTGGGGAACTGCTCACAGATGCAGATACTCGGTCATGCATTCAGAAAAGCTCCCTGAAAATGTGTGTTGTAAGCCTTAATTAAAACTTAACCTTCTTGTAATTTGAGAGTATTCAGATTATTAGCAATAAAAGGTGTCACTTCTGTGGCTCAGAAAGAAATAGTTTTGCAGCTTAAAATTTGGTTGGTTCTTACAGACAGACACACACACTTATATATACACACACATATAACGTAAAATACCAATGCAATTGCAGCTCACATTACTAAAGCAGAGAACTTTAGCTATTTACATACTTGTTATGGAAAGGTATGACAAGACATCAGTCCAAAACAATGTTGTCCTTGGTGGATAAGTTGATGAGGATTTGATTTTTTGGGTGGTTTTTTTTCAGAAAAATGAAATTAATTTATTTACCTATGTATAAATGATGTTGCTTTTTAGAAAACCTGACTTCCAGAAACCAGCCAGATGTAGATTTCTTACCTGATAGGCTTTGTCTCCGTGGGTTGAAGTAGTAATCAGTGCATCTGGGGGTCATTTGCAGAGGATAGACTCTTCTTCTGACTTGCCATTGTATCTACAGGAACTACTGTTCTGGTAGAGGTGGAACAAAATATTATCTTGTGAAATGCAGGATGTGCTTTAAAGGCAGGTGAAAATTGAGTCTTGCTCCCTCCCTGCACCTCCAGTGTCACATATTCTTAGTGAACACTTAGAATAACCAAAGAATCTTGTAACCAATATATTAGTATTTTCATGGTAGTGCTGATAGATGATAACAAAGCTATTCTAATCCATGCTCTGATTATATAGGAACAAGCGCATTTTACCATTTGTTTACCTATAAATACTGCTGTGAAAAAACTGAAGTAAGGCAATTCCACCTTTTCTGCATGGAAATCAAAGAAGTAAAACTGGTAATAACTGGGAGATGCAGAGGCTTTATTGTCTGCAGCATCATAGCTTAGCTATTCCTCCCAGACAGTTGCAGATTAATGTTTGTATTGTATAAAACTTCAAGTTCAGATTTAATTTTTTTGAAATTCAACCTCTCCATTTATTATATAAGTGCTGTGAGGTGTATGCCTATATGTGTTTATATGGATTTCTTGAATAAATATTGAATATTATTCAGTCTACAAAATGTTAAAACTGGTATTTATCTCCCTAAGAAATATTTACATATTAAGCAAAGTAAGCAAATAATTCCTCTTCCTCTGCTTCCACAAGATGATGTTGTCTAAAGTGTTAGTGATTTTGTAACAAAGTTCCACCAGGATAGGAAAGATACAACCAGTTACAAACATGATTGTGTTTGCAAGAAGACCACACTGATAAGCTGCTATTGCTTGGACTTGCTGGCTGCCTGCTTGCTCAAAAATTCTTCCGCTGTGGCTGTGAAAACAACATGGGTTTGTGCTAATTTTATGCATGTAGTGTCATTCTGTTTATTTCATTATTCCAGAAAATTTCCTGGACTGACTAGTTAAATCTTACTAGACCAGCCCACCAGTTCTGTATATTGTAAAGATAATCATGGTTCTATCCAGGGGAATGATTTGTTCGTTCTGGCCTAGGTTTTGCAGGTTGGCCTGGTGTGTGCAAATCGTACAAGAGTTTATCACAACTTGAAACACTTCAAGTACAAGTTACACATGGCTTGCAGCCTTGTTGCTGAATCAGATGGTGCTGAGGATGAACCAGTCAAGGACACTGTAGAGCGGCTTTTCAGCCACTTGGAAGAGAGTGGGTGGATTCAGAAGGTAGGACTGGCTTATTCCCTGTGTTCTTTTCCAAGCAGATGAAAGTAAGTTCAGATAAAATGTCTGATCTAATGGATCAGTTCTGAGTTACCGGCCGTCAATAATACAACTCAGCTCAACCATTCCCCCATTTCTGCTGACCCAGTTTCAAAGGGTGGTGTGCTGCTGTGCTCACACACTTTGCATCAGCTTTTGACATGAAGCTTTTGGACAGCTGTGTGATCTCTGGACTAAGGTGGGCAGGCCCTGTGTCTTGGTTTTGAAAGACAGGTGCCTGCCAAGGAAGGCAGGAGCTTCTCTTGGAATAGGAAATGTAAACCCTCTCCCTCCAAATTATTAAAAGGGGCTCTCAGGCAAAAAATATGAGGATAGGAATAACAGTTCTTTAATATGTATAAACAAAATAAACTAAAACAAACAAACAACAAAAAACCCAACAAACTACAACCTAATAGGAAAATTAGAAAATGCAGTATTAAACAAAAAAACAAACCCTGACAGTTAGAATACAACCTGACACCCTGTCAGTCAGGGTGTTGGTAGCAGTCCAGTTGGAATGGTGGCTCCAGTAGTGCTCCTAGAGTGATAGATGGTTCTGCTGAAGCAGAGATCCTGTACAAGGGCAGAGTTTTCTTCCAGTGGTCCAGTGATGATGTTGAAGGGTCTGGTCCTTCCTCTAGGAAATTCAGTGGGAGAGAAGGCTGCTCCTCTGGGAATCCAGTAGAAGGCAGATGCCTGTTCTGTCCAAATGCCCAGATTATATCCTGGTGGGAATGTTTGGCTCCTCCCCCTGGGCAGAGCATCTCACAATGGGCTGATGTCATTCTGTGAGTCATGGGGTGGGTCCTTAATGGCCCATTAAACAGGAAATGGCTCCCGGAGGGAGTTATCTATGACTCATGGGGCAAGGCATTGATGGCCCATTAACAGGAGATAGTCCAGGGGAGGAGGTAAGGAAAACACTGCCCCTCCTGATTTTAACAGTTCATGAAGATGGAGATAGAATACAGACCTTCTGGAATATTTGAAATATTTGAAATACCTGTTTCATTTGAAAGCAGCAACACAACAAACTTGAGCTGTAACTTAGAAAGATGGGAAAGGTGTACATGAGGCACAGCAGTAATATTTTAGAATTCTGTTTACATTGAAGAACTTTGAATTGTTCAGAACACTTCATGAACTATTTTAAGACAATTTGTAGTACAATTGCATTTAGTATGCTTTTAGATATAGCTTCTAAATTGTTATTGACATGCTTGGTCATGTGTTGAACAAGAAGAAGCAGTCTTTACATAATACAGATAATAAATATTGATAAGTTGTACCAATTTTATTTCATTCACAGAGATACAGTGATCTTGAAGATTACATGGATGATGCAGACAATTTTCAAGAAGAGAAAATTGATTAAGACATCATATAGCTCTTTGAAATACATCTTCAAAAATGTGAACTGCCTGCTTCATCTGCACGCACTTTATTTCTTCCTGGACTTTGAGATTTCTGTGTAGGCTGTTACATCTAAATTCATGTGCCTTTAAGTTACTGTTTTATATTGTGCTGTATCTTTTTTTCTCATCTGTGTCAATATAAACCCAAAGTTTTACCAGATCAGTCATTCCAGTCTTACTGCACTTTAGGCTCCTACTGTTAGAATTATCAGTTCAATATCTATTTACTGGTGAAGTAAACCTTCCACCAATTTCTATTGAGCTGCATTGTAGAGAACATACAAGATGCTGAGATCTTTTGAAGTGGGTGTATTTGGAAAGGTAAGGCTTTGTTATACAAGAACTTAGACTTGCATCCTACCTTCCTTATTGCTCATTGTGTGCAAGCAAGTCCAGTCAGTTAGAATGATAGTTACAACAAACAGAACACAAATGCAAAAATCTATTTCTCCTCTGAGGAATCAGTAGAGACAGTTGCAAGGCAACAGAGGAAATATTCTGCAGTCCTGGCTGCATTTGCAGCACAGTAGTCATTCCTCTCTTGAGAAAGTGGGTGATGAGTCACAGTATGGGCGTCATACAGACTGAGTCTGACTTAGCCATCTAAATGAACACATGGGCCCACACTGCTGTCTCTGATAAGCAGCTGGGGCAATTTACTGAGATTTTGAACATCAGGTTACATTGTGCAAACATAATGGCAGCAACTTGGAGTAACTGCAGTCCTAAGAGAATGGATTCATATGCCCATGCAAGATAAGCAAGAATTCTTCCAGTGTAACTTAACAGAAAGTAGGAGTTAGTCAGAAACAGGATGCACGGCTTACCAGAATTGCATGAAACCCAAATGAGGGTAGATTTTCAAGGATTTAGAAAGGGTTAAGTATGGTACTCTCCATTCTGAAAAAATTGGACGAGAACTGCAAATGTGCACTTGCAGCCCAGAAAGCCAACTGTGCCCTGGGCTGCATCTGAAACAGCACGGCCAGCCCTTCTGCTCATATGAAACCTTTCCTGGAGTGCTGCATCCAGCTCTAGGGTCCTGGCACAGGAAAGACTGGACATGCTGGAGCAAGTCCAGAGGAAGGTCACTAAATCAGGGGGCTGGCTGTAGAGAGGCTGAGAGAGTTGGGGTTGTTCAGTCTGGAGAGGGGAAGAGTCTGGGGGACCTTATTGCAAGTATTTAAAGGGGCCCCTACAAGGAAGATGTAGAGGGACTTTTTACCAAGGCCTGTAGCAACAGGACAACAAATTTTAAACTCAAAGAAGGTAGGTGTAGATAGACAGAGGGAAGAAATTTTTTTATTGTGAGGTTGATGAGGCACTGACACAGGTTGCCCAGAGAAGGTGTGGATGCCTCACACCTGGAAGGATGGTAAGGTTAGGTCAGGATGGGGCTTTGAGAAACCTGGTATACTGGAAGCTATCCCTGGCCATTATGATCCTTAAGGATTCCTTCCAACCCAAACTATTTGGTGTTTCTGTCCCTGTATTTTGGGCTGCATATAAAAAGAGTCAGATATAGCCTAAGATAAAATGCAGGGCACAGCGTTTTGAATCCTCTACCTTGCTGTATGCACATACTCTTTTTTGACTGAACAACTTAGTGCAAGATACTGTTTACACTATTGATTCTTTTAACAGGTTACTCACTCGGCAGCAAATCTAATGGAACCTGATTTCTCATAGATTTGTCCATAAGAAGTTACCACATTTATTTTGCCACTTTACTGGGAGCAGATGTGCTGATTGGGTAGGCAGCTGCTGCCAGGTGTATAGCTTAACAATGAACATCTGCTGCCTTTTTTACATAGAGACTGTACCTTAGATTTATCATTCACTACCTTTTTCCAGTATTCATTGTTAGAAATTAACTTCTTTTACTTTTTTAAGGACTTGAAATTCAGCAATATTTTAAATGCTATTAAGGGTGAGTAAGCAGCATCAGTACACCTTTGTACCACATACAGATAGAAGATGTACAAAATCAAGATGAAAATTCTCAGTAAACAGATTGAGATTTGCTCTCAAATAAACTTACACTGAAGATATTCTTTCCATACCTTACCTGTGAGTTAGACACATAAAATTCGGAGGTTTGGTGTGTCTTCTATCTATCTCCCTGGTCACCAAAGCTGAAGGTTTCCTTCTGTATTCCTTCTCCCTCATCTTTGTTCTTCTGGGAATACTGGTGGGAACACACCCATCAACTTAAAAGTACTCAGGAATCCATCTTGAATGTATCCCTTTTAGTTACTGATACCTCCCTTCTTTCTGTGAACAAAATCTCTGTATAGTTTGGTTTGTTTCTCAAGACCATAACGTATGTTTGATGTAACTTTATTCTTACAACGGAAAACCATTCTGAAATTAGTTCTTTATCATGTCCTCTTAGTATGTCCTCTTAGAGCCTTCCTGACTGGTCCTAATTTTTGCTACCATATAAATTTTCTGAAAACTCTCAAGACTGTGACTTTGCTTAAAAGTTGTGTTGTCAAAGTAAATGGTTGAGCTCTCATTTTATTACATTAAAACAATTCACTACCAAAGTAAAAAATAAGTTTGTGAAAGTCTGTCTTGCTGATTACAGGTACTATTTCAAGAATACATACAGTTTGATTGAAAATGGAAATGGTCCATTCTACTATTTTTTTATATCCCAGACCTTGTTTCTCACCTCCTCTTCATTCACCTAAAAAGCATGTGGTATCCTACAGCATTTTTTTTCCCAGATCATTGTTTTTTCTATTGCTAGCAGAGATACAAAAGTATTCTGATGGAAATTCTTGGCAGAAAGTGCTTCCATAGGTTTACTCATCTTGGCTGTGGTATCACCAGTGGGACTAAGAAAATGCCTTAAATTGAAATCACTCATTTCTGTCTCAGTAAGAAACAGATACTTGATTTGGCAGGAGCTGATGTTTTTGTGTGTATCGTGTCTCTTAAACTCTGATATTCCCCTCACTGAGATGGGAGGAAGTGATATTT
This sequence comes from Bombycilla garrulus, assembly GCA_013400315.1. Classification (NCBI taxonomy): domain Eukaryota; kingdom Metazoa; phylum Chordata; class Aves; order Passeriformes; family Bombycillidae; genus Bombycilla; species Bombycilla garrulus. The sequence goes on from VXBU01000910.1 coordinate 482,058, forward strand.
TTGTGGCTGTTGTTCTACCTGAAGTGTTTCTAAAAAAGACGGCAAATGTGAAGTGTCATTACATCACCTTTACATTTGTCTTCACCACAGGAAGTTAAAAAATTGTTTAGAAGAGTAAATATGTAAAAATTTAGATCAAATTTTCCAGGTCTGTCTGCAAATGCTAGTACAGCATGAAGCACAAAGAAGACTTTTACCCCTGAGACTTTCTATATATAGAAATAACCAGTAAGAATATTTCCAGCAGAAAAAACTGTGCAAAACTCTAATGATGGGAGAAGTTTAAAATCTGACCAGTCTTTCATGCTTTTTTCCCACATCAGAGAAGCTGAATGGAGTTAGGAGGTGAGAGAATGTTTGTTGCAATAGGATATTTTAAATTGTTTTTAGTGTTAATTTTTGAAGCAGTAGCTCTAATTAAGATGAAGTACCTGTCTTAATGGAACAATGAAGAGAGCTCAGTATGGGATTAGACTTCGCACAGGTGATTAATGATCATACTCGGAAATTACTTTAGTTCCTGTAATGTTTTGATAATCTGCTCTAGTTTAAGTTCTGTAACTGGAGACGGTGATAATGATGAAGCTTGCACAAGGTATTTATGCACAGGATCAGGCTGACTAACACAAAGTACTTTGAGAACAGGAGGTTCTTTTTGGTCCATATCCTGTCCAGTTCTTGAAGTGAAGTATGAAAAGAAATTATTTTTCTCCTTGTGTCCTTCAGTTTTTGGAGAAAGATGTTTCCCAATAGTAGATAGCTGTTATTGTCACTTTTTTGACAGTGAAGGCTTCTCCTGTCTCCAAAAAGCAGCTATTTTTAGGACTTCAGCAGGCAATTGCAGGCAATTCCCATGCTTAACTCCTCTAGTTTACATTTATTTGGATAAATAAAGACTCCTAGTTTTATCCTTTTTTAAGTCTGTCTGGATAAACAGAGTGGGCTAATGTGCATGTGTGCTGCACAAACTCTTGTAAATACAATACCATTCCAAGAGAAATACCCAGCACACACAAAGTAGGCTTTAAAAAGTTACCTTTCTGATTCTGCTTTGAGAAGAAAAAAAATAACAATTTCTAATCTGAACTTAGAGACTAGACAAAAGAATGTAAAAAAAAAAGTATGATCTACCTGCCAAGAAATAATAGAAATAATATGAGAAATATGTGAAATTATATTAAAAGAGCATGATAATAACCCACCAGTGGCTCCAATTCCCTGAAGAGTTAATGTGAATTTTGGTGATTGTTTAGGT